>JAQGAZ010000288.1:0-74305 GCA_034692225.1 Polydesmus complanatus | reverse complement strand
CTGATTGGTCGAAAACGCCTCCCACACAAAATCCCTGCAATCTGATTGGGGGGTGCTACAAATCACTACACTACTGTTACTATTTTTCGGGAACGCTATTTTAATATCTTTTTTTTATTATTATTATTTTGTGCTATTAAAAGTACGGTATCATGTGTAGCTTACGCTACTGGTTTTGTTTTTTGTTCCAATTTGTTTATTATTATAGTGTTTGTCAAAAAAATATGTCGCTGAAGCTGTTATTTGAAAACAAATTATGAATTCATCTAACGTTCATTATTTAATTCCCAAGATTATTAAATAATAATCGTCTTTTTTTTTTTTTAATGTTGAAATAGCGGTGAAAGTGGGTTTAAGAATGTAGCTCGCTGAACTAAATGAAGGGTTATGTACTGAAGCTTCTTCAAATTCAAATTTAGATCGTGTTGTAAACAAATAATGTTTATTTTAAATTTAACTCAATGTAATAATTATTTAACATGGGTTCTCCACACTGCTCCAATCTTAATGTATGGATTTTGAATTGGCAGAGCGTAATCGCGTAAATCGAGGTTGAAGTTAATGTTTGCTTTTCCATATTTCGGTGTTAAAGATTGTTTATATTAGAAAAGTTGTAGTTTTATGCGAAACCGTATCCGCAGTATTATTATTATCACTGTATTATAATTTTTTTGTGTTAGTTGTATGATCCATCTGTTCGTGGTATATCCAATGTCGGAGGTTTGAGACTCTCATTTGATTATCATTTATTTATAATGACGATCTCATCGCGTGCAAAGTGCTCGTAATTTGCTTTTTATTATAGAATATCGGGTCGGCTCTTTGATTAGTTTCGCTTTATCAACGCGTACGGACGTTACGCATTGTACCGTTCATTAATAATGAACGAAATTGAAGCGAGTGCGATCCTCGGCATTGGATGGGATGAGATGAGGATGCGTGACTTTGGCTTTTTTCCTATCCCGTCTCACTCCCACTACGCTGCGTCATATCGGGGCTCCAAACTCTGATTGAATCATTTTTACGATCTTCAAACTTTGATGTATGGAAAGAATAATAAAAAAAAAAAGTTTTTGCAGTGACTTAATTTTGAATGACTTTTTTTTTTTCTTTTCTCCGAGCTTTTCTTTTCTTCTCCAAAACTCTTAAGAGTTTTGTTTGTTGTGGGTATAAAAGCTGTTTATTGGTTAAGGCTTCTTCTCCACAAAAGACGTGAATAGAGACCGCCTGGCACGGTTTAACGATTGGGGTGGGCTAATAAATTTATTGTAAAGTCGGTTTTACTTCTTTTTTTTATATATATTTTTTCTGTTGCTTTCGGAAGGTGAAAAAAAAAATTTTTTTTTTTGGTGAGAAGAACCGCGAGTGGTAGGTTAGAGTCCCTCGATTTACACGGAAATTCGTGTTAATCGAAACAACGGTACAATATTATAATACAAGTTGAACTTTTTATGTTTTATGTTTTAAAAAGTTACTTGCTGTTAATAAGTACTTAACTCTGCTGTTTAATAAATGCAGTATGTGTAAAAAGTTAATGGCTAAATTCGAAATTTTTTCCATTTAAATATTACACTTTTTGCAGTTTTTTTAGCTGCAAAAATTGTCAAGTTGAAAATAATTAACCTCAAAAATTGTAGTGATTTTATTTTTTTTTTTTGAAAATTATTACAGAACTTTTTTTGTGTGAAGGTTAATTTTAAAATCGAGATATTTTTTTTTCATCCTTGAAAAAACCGAAATCGTGCAAATGAAGGAGCGTTTAAATCGAGGGAGACGTGGTGCGCAAATCCCGCAGGAGTAAGCCTATCTGTCTTTTGTTGCTGCTGTTGTTTGCGAGATTTGGAAATGCAAAAGAAAAGTCAAGATAGACGTGAGGCTAGGGTAGGGAGGGGAGAGGGTGGTTGACGGAGAGCAAAAGAACAGCGTGTGGTTTTGTTGTAGTCGACGTAAGGTGCCGTATGGGTATGGTTCGGGTCCCAGGCGAGCAATCACCGGTGTGTGGATAGGGGGAAGAAATGTTTTTTGATGGAGGTGAAAAAAACAAGTGTTCGACAGCAACTGTAAACGTTTATTTTTGAAGCATAATCGTATAGATAGGAGTGATAGTGATTGGGTTGAAGTGGTTGGCGGCAGTCTGCGTCCATCCCACCCGCAGTTCCAAACATAGTTCCACTCCTTCTCTGCCAAATACTACCGAGTCAAGATCTGAAATCGCGGCCAGGGGGGTGATTCTCGATCGACAGGCCCCGATGAGTTGGCGAATTACACCTCCACTTCCTTTCAATTCCTGATTCCATACCGCTGCTTTCTCGTTAAACTCGGTCCGCGATTACCCACTCTCACGGATATTTATACGCTCCTTTTTTTTTACGGAGAAACCTGTCGTTTAAACCATTCGACCTACACCTTACGTTTCGCAAATTTTCTAGTTTTTACTCCTAATAAACTATTTGTGAGTTTGCGGCGGTAAATAAATAAATTAACTGGAAATTTTTGAATTTTTTGTGACCCATGAGTAATGATGAGACTTAATTGGAAGGAACAGTCGTTTAAACTACGCTGCCAAATCGATTTTCTTATTTTGATTGATGAGGCTATTTTTATCGTCTTTGGGGACGAATTTTTGTATGACTGGTATTTTGTGAAAATATTAGCGCAGTGTAGCGGTATTTTGGTTAAAATAATGCTTATTTTAGATAGCAGTCCGGAGCTTGAAAGTTGTTCATCAAGGACAAAAATAAGATCTGCTTGATTTTTTTTTTTTTTTTTTACGGATAAGCGAAAAATATAACTGATCAGATAATTCAGAGTGAGATTTCAAATGTAAAAATTCAATTTTTTTTTTCTTACTCCCAAGAAATTCACGCAGTTCTCTCGTATTCAGATTACGTTTTCAATAAATCAAATTGACTCCATCAAGATCTTCGGGCTATTTCCCACCCCCCGGATCTTCCTCGAAGCCAAGCTCGCATTGTCTCGGCCGCTGGAACGGATGTGAAATTGAATCCATCGATGTTTTTATTATTATTATTTATTTTTTTTTTCTTTACTTACCGGTATTAAGATTTTTCTCGACGCACTATTTATTCTTTGATTGGCCCGATATGGTTTGTGGGTGTAAATGGATCCGGTTGATTGTACATCGCGACGAATGAGCTTGGTGTCAGTTTGATGTTCTCGTCCACGGAGTTTATACGCGCGGCCCCCCACCGGCCTTCCTTCTCCTCGGGGGGACCCCCTACCTCCACAGAGCACTGTCATTATTAAACGGTTTAAAAAAAAAAAATTGAAAGAAAAAAAAAGAATTACACGCTTTTTAGACAGGCCGAGTGGAAACAAATCAAGTTTGTTCGTGTAAACCCAAAAAGCAGCTCTAATATTCGATTTATTATTGCACGGAGAAAAAAACTGCATGGACTTAAATGACGCGGATAAACCTCGAATTTACGTTTTATTAATTTGAAGGGGGAGAAAAATATTTTTTTTATCGTGATTTATTCACAGGCTAAAGCTAATTTATTAGAAGCCCAAAACAAACCCAGATACCAGTGGGCTACTTGAAAATCTGATTCCAATAAAAAAAAAAATTTGGAAAATATTTTAAAATTTTATTAAAAAATTGAAATATATATTTGGGAACAAGTGTATTATAATTTATTTTTTTTAAATAAAGTTTGTAGACCTTGAGAATGGAATTGGATAATAAAATGAAATAGGGGGAAGGAGCGCGAAAAATGACCGGAAAGCGTAAGATCGAGTAAAGGTAAAGGCGATTGTATTTGCCGTGTTTGAAACTGAAATGGCGTTGGAAAAGTCGTCGATTTTTATCGGACGGAACATTCAATTTTATCAGATCTTCTTCCTCTCCTCTTCCGTGCCCCGGCTTATTACAAGCCGAAATCTCACTTCTTTTTAGCGCTTTCTGTTTTATTGTAACAGCGTTGTTTTTTTTTTCTTCTTCTTTTCTTGTTTTTTTTTTCTTCTTCTCCTCTAAGTTGGCATAAATTTGCGACGGTGAGTTAGTTAAAGTCGATTTGAGAGAGTGAAACTGGTCCCAGCACGAGTGGCCACAAATCAGAATTAGATAGAGATTTGATAAGCATTAGCCACGCTACAGGGTGTCTCTGGCTGGCCTAGTAAAGTGTTCTTGCGGTTGTAAACAAGTAGCAACCGCACTCGGAGATGGAGTGAGTGCGAGTGCTGCTGCTGCTGTTGTATCTACTCCGAGTACACCGAAATGGTGGTGCTGATGGCTTTACTACGGGCACAACTTTTTCTAAAGCCCACCCAGACGTATTTCGAACTGGTGGGTCAGCTGTGAGCACCTACACGCACTTTTTTTTTTCTTATGTTTGTTTGGTTTTTATTTAGTTTCGCGACATCTGATTTAAGTATATGGCAAGTTCACACTAAATCAATTTCTTGAGCCAACAGGTGGTGTGAGCAATGACTCTTTGTTTTACCTTTTTTTTTTTTTTGGTTTATAAGATTTTTGTCGAGATATAAATATACATTTTGTAGTTCGTTGTAGCTATTATTCATCGGGCTGCGCATATTTGAAAGCAAATTTACTATTTTTTTTTTATTGGTTGTTTTGTTATTTGATTTTTTTTTTTTTTTGAGTGAACTTTTTTTTTTCTGTCATTAAAAACGGAAATTTACTTTTTAATCGCTTGTACTTTCTCTTTTCCTTTCTTTTTTAAAAAAAATAATCTTTTTAGATTATATTTTATCGATGCGAAAATACTTACTTAAGAAAGCGGAAATGAAATTTTTATGTGTTGAATTAATAAAAAATAGAAAGCGTTAAAAATTATGAGCAAATTTGTTTGAAATTTGTTTTATAAATAAATAAAAAAAAAGTTTAATGCTTTATTTACAGTACAAATAAAAGTATATATTTTTTTCCCATATAAAAAAAGTAAACAATTGTTTCATTGGTACACAAGAAGAAAAAAAAACTTCGCGAATGAGATTTTTAATACCAATTTTAATAATTAAAATGTTTAATTACGCTAATGTAATTGTTGCAGGAATTAATTAGAATGTGGTATTTGTTTTCATTATTAATTTTGGTTACAATTATAACTTTTTACGGTGGTTAATATAGTTTGATCAAAAAATAAGACGATTTTTTTTTTGTGTGGGTAAATTCGTAATTAAATTTAATTATTTTATGAATGTAAATTACGTCGCGCGTAATTTTTATTTGCAATAAAATTTTAATGAACAATTTATCGGAATTTAAGTATTAAAAAAAAATGAATTGTCGGTACCGGTAATTAAAATAATTTATTAAACTATTAATGATAGATGAACTTTATTTTTGAAAATGAGTTCAAAACGATTTTAAAACGACGATTATTACCATACATAAATTCAATGTTTACAAATTCAACCCACAACTTTTTTTTTTGTCGAATTAACCGAGGGCTATTTTAAAAATCTTATTATTTTTTTTTTACGCCATTAACTAATTTAAAATCCACTCCACGGTTTCCAACTGTCAGTTATTCTTAAGCGTGATTTATTTATTTTCAGTTTTCAACTAATTAATAGGCTGTCGCGGTCAAATTGAGCTAACCTGTCCTGTCCCGTTTACTTGATTAAGGAGGAAGGGCTACAGTATTGTCATTTGCAATTCAAGCGATCTGCTTAATTATCATTATACCATTTTTTTTTTTTTTTTTTAAAAAAAATTCGGAGGTGAATGTCAGCTCAATTCTGCTTCCGGTTCTCTCTGTTTCTTCATCACCTTTAACGAGCCGTTTCAACCACCTCTCGTTCTCTCTATCGCTGGTTCGGTGGGTGGTCACACATTTGTGAACATGTAGTAGCTCGGAATAATTAAATGCCACATCGAATAAACTTAGATAATAATTATTATTACTGCTCGAATTTTTTTTTACGATGACTTTTCGCCTTATAATTGGTCTGACGCCATTTTTTATTTACTGTCTTATTTATTCGTGAGCCACAGCGTGTTCGGGTTGGTGAAAGTGGATTTACAAGTGGCACTGCTTTCACTTACGAGTGCTCGTCCTAGTACATGTCGAGTGACGATAAGAATGTGCTGGGGGAAAACGTTGATACTCGATTTGAAAATGTCTCGCAATTAATTCGAAAGATGTTCTTTTTTTTGTTGTTGTTGTTGATGTTACTGATGGTAATGGCGGATGGTTTGGTTGGGGGGAGTGAAAAATAATAATAATAATAAAAAAAAAAAAGTCGTCAACATTTTTATGCGGAGTACACTCGTAAACGTTGTGTATACCACGAGAGACATTTTATTATTTCTTTTGTAAATTGGTTATCAGACCGGTTCAACCTTTACAATTTATGGTTGGTCCACCTCCGTATTTTAGGCCTACGCGTTCCGCTGCTGATAGGACTCTTTTCAAGAATTTTCTCAATAAAAAAAAATGTGTTGTGTTTTTTTTTATTTTTTATTATTGTATCTGAAAACATGAATATTAAAATCGGTTGCAAGAGTGGAGGAAGATGACACGGTGGATGGAGGGGAGGGGGATGAGTGAGTTTTATGGACACACTCTTCTTCAACTGCTATTTATTTAGTAGATAAGGAGTAGAAAAGAAAAAGAAAAAAATGGAAAAGTTAACTGATGAATACTATCTAGATGAAAGTTAACCCGTCTTATCCGACTCTTTTGTTAAAGATCGTCATAATTTAAACTGACATTGTCGTTCACCTTTTGTCATTTAGATTTTTTTTATTACTTATTTACGTTGAGCTTAATGACTAATCAATTTTTTTTTTCTTTGTCTTTTAAAAAGTTACTTTGAGATTTTCGATTATTTTTGACTTTCCTTTTTTTTTTTTTTTTGATGGGGTTTTTTTTTTTCTTCTCAAGTGTGTTTGGGATGTACCTGCTCTCGTGGGCTCTACCCCGGTTTTTAAAATACACAAAATTAAGATTGAAATTCTTAATTAATTTGGTTCGATTTTATTAAACTGACCAGATTAATAAGAATTTTAATGTAACGAAATCTTAAGTTTTTCAAACAAAAATTAATGAGTAGAAATAAAATAGGATGAAAGTACCTAAAGGTAAATTTCAAGAAAACAAGTTTGTAATTATTGTTGAAAAAATTCTATTAACGCACGTTAATTAAGCCATTTCTTTGCTATATTTGCCATTTTGAAATTGGCACAAAAAGATATTATTTTTAAAACATGGACATTTTTAAAATGAAATATTTAAAAATTAAATTGTAAAATTAATTATTATTTGGACTTCTTGAGTTATAATTATTTTTATTACCATTTTGCGGGTACAGTAACTTATGCATCAAACTAAAGGGTCTAAGAAAACAGTTTTAAGAATTTAAGATTTACTTTAAATCAGGTAATTTTGAGATTGGTATAATACTCGTATAATATATTTAACTTTTAAAAATTATGATTTTCTAGCTAATAATAATTAGTTTTGTAATTATTTTTGGTCATAAGAACAATTATAATTTTCTAGGCTCATAAAGAACGAGCAGCTTCCTCAATTGAAAGTTCAGGTTATTTAATTTGACTTTCTACTATTACAGTAAGCATTGTACTTTGACATCAATAGTTTTAAACGATCACTTTGCACGCTCGATGGAGTCAAACCTTTATTATTAAATTAGGCGATAACTGTACCGGAAATGTTAGTTTGGGAGGTGATGCGTGTGCGCATGCGGCTCAATTAATTTACTATATCGCACCTTCGCAGCTGCTGCCACTTTTGCGAGATTATCTACGCGAGAGAGAGAAAGAGAGATAGGTAATTCATAAAAGAAAAAAAAAAAATTATTATTGCACTAACTAATAATTATTCCACAATTTATTTACGAATTTGGCCGATAATAATGGCGATAATGATGAAAATAATAACCGTTATCAAAACTAAGAACTAATTTCCTAATGGCGTTTACTCAAACTCGCGCCGTGTTTTTTTTTTTTTTTTTCTTTCGGTTCTTTCATCGTTTTATTTGCGAAAATAATGGAAGCTAGTTGGTTGGATAAAAGATGCGCTTTTTTTTTTTTTTTTTGTTCTCGTTTTCACGTAAACATTTATCTCCGCTGTTTATTTCTGAATCGAACGGCGTAATGAGAAAGGGCGACTCCCTTGATCCATCTCCCTGCTTAAACCCATCGTCTTCCGATCAATCGAGGTGCGCACTGATCAACCAAATTAATTCGGCGCACGCATCGTCATTATCCGACTCGTATTTAGAGTGAAGCGACCTAATGTCTCGGAAGTGAATAGGTGAGGATTATTTTGTCGCCCGGCGCACTTTTGGGATTGGTCCATTTCCGGTTGCCAATCAAAACATTCCCACCTCTTAATGATACCCAATTCTCGCTCTATGAGTTATTATAGCGCCGTAAATTTCGAACTTTTGCAAGCTTTATTGATTTATTCGGAAAGTTGGGTGATGGAGCGATTGTACAAACCTCTATACTGTAAGTCGGACACAAAATTGCTTTTTGAAAACTTTTAAATTTGAATCTCCGCATGGTTTAGTCTATTTAGAATATTGGCAACATAATAAACGGCGATGAATAAAATCGATTCTCGTTTATTAGAGACGTCTGGGGTTTATTTTCTTAGAGCTAGGGAAGTGGGGATTATCTGCACTTTAAAAAAAAATGTGGAATTATGAGAACGATATTATTACAATGATGTGATTAATACAAAATAGTAAGAGTGAAATCAAAATTAGGGTTTCCAATCGCGTAAGATGCACTTCTTGAAAGAAATTGAAACACTGCACTAGGTGCAGGGCACCTTACATTGCCTTACGCAGTACAAAGTGCAATTAAAATATATTATATAGTATTACATGTACTACATTAACATTATTTTTGAACTTCTATCATTTAAAGGGAATAAAAAAGACTCCGAGAGTCTTCGTGCAATTAATCTGGAAGCAATAAGATCATTAATTTATAATAATAATAATAAAAAGAGAATATTTTTTTAAAATTTATTTAAGATAATTATTAATACATGTACTGTACATGTACTGTAATAATTTTATAAAACTTTTTTTTTTATGAAGTTGAAAAGTTTGATGTCAAATGAGAGAGAGAGATGATTGTATTTCCTACTCTATTATTTAATTTAAAAACAATGACCGTGCACCTTAAATAAGAATAAAAAATACTTTTATTTGAGGAGTTACGATGTCATTTGCATCTAAATTCAGCTGAATCTGAGTCACTTTTAAGAAAAAGAGGGGTACAGTAAGTCAGTTTGACCCAGGTCGCACTATTTTCGTATGTAGAGTCCAAAATTTTGTAAGGGTCGAGTGTTTTCTGGAAAGTTCATTAAGGTGGATATCGGTTTTTAGCCAACAAATTTATTTATTTGTCCTGCATTTTTAATGATGCGTCGACGCCAGTCAGCAGATGGAACGACTGCACACGTAAGAGATGGAGGAGGGAGGGGGGGGGGGAGATGAGTTAGAGAAAGGGGGAGAGGAAGGAGAGAAACAAAGACAATAAATTCTTCCTTTTCTTTCTTTTTTTTTTTTCTAACATGTTTATACGATCAGTGGTTTCACTCGTCTCCTAATTAGAAAACAATCGTATTTCGGATCCCATGTTTATGGTGTACCCGTGCAAGTGGGCGTCTCGTATCTCCGTGATTCACCCACGCCTTCTGTCGACTTCAACTTTTATTTTTATTTTTTTTGCACGTGCGGTAGGAGTCCGTATGGGGGTAGGGTACCTGTGTATGCTCTTTTTACCTGTCCATGCGCGCGCGTATAAATCTATTCCGTAACCTATTTAACCTCGCGTAATGCATTGTGTCTCGCTCTCCTACCCCAACTGCTTTACCATTATAGATGATTGGAACAAATATATAATTTTTTTCCGATGTACTGTATGCAAGTTTGGTAGACACAATGCCCAGCAATAAGTGGATAGAGCACATGCACGTGAGGGGTGACCGTCCTGCCGTGGCGGCGCCAACTGGCGACCAACGGGGAAGCAGACGCATCATTCACCAAAACCATCAATTTTCTCGCAATTGTAATCACGTACATCAGTATACGATTGCATTTTAACTTTTTACGTCTGTTTGTTTATTTATTTATTTAATTTCTCTCTCTCTCTCTCCTTTTCTCTCTTTCAACCTTTGTCGAATAAATGTAATCCGGTAAAAGGTCGGCTGCGATTCGTCGGTGGGGGTGACGTCAACACCTGTTTGATTACGAACGGCGTGCTCGTGACCTGAGCTATAGGTGAGCAACATTTTACCCCCTCTTAGCCCTCGGGACACGACGAATCTATATTGAAAATTGCGAATAATGTATTCCGATTTTTATATAAGAGGCGCAGGCGGTGGGTTGGGTGAAAAGAGAGATGGATGTTGTTTTTTTTTTTTATTATTATTGTTTTTGATGGAGGCAGAGGTGTAATTGAAAGTGGTTCGACATGATTCGATTTCGAAAACATTCGTGTTTCGATTTGTTCGGAATTTCTTTCGAGAGGGTGTTGATATAAAAAAAAATATATATGGAATGCAATTTTACTCACTGCACTTTTTAAAAAAATAATAATTAAAAAAAAAAAAAATTTTTAGAAAAGTTGTTGGTAAATAATAATTATTATTATTGATTTAAACCGACTTGTTTTCTCATTTAGTTTCTTGGTGAAGTTTTTGTTAAGTTACGTCTGCATTTTAATGAGGCTGCAATCACAGCATTATTAAATAGCAAAATGTTTATTATGAAAAAAATAAAAAGCACAGCACAGTCACGTAGAGATTTACAGCGAGAAAATACAATGGCTTACATCATAAAATGAAATTAAAAATAAAAGTAAACATTTCAGAATATTTTTTAATTTTATTTTACGGGTTAATTTTTAAAATAAATAGTACTATAGTACTTCACCGGTATTTTATTTTTACTGTATGTAAAATACTAAAAAGTAAGGACTTTTAATACCCGAATTTTCAATCCCCTAATAATAACAGTCGAATTCATTTGAAATAAGTGAATGGAAACAGGTTTTTGTTTGGGCACGCGCTGTCTGCCAATGCTCCAAAGGCTTAAAAACCGAAGGAAAGTTTTTACGATTTTAATTGTGTATTTTTTTTTTTTTTAACAAGCGACATTTTATTATTTTTAATTTGTCGGTTGAAAGCGCGAAGAGAAAATATGGCGAGGTTAATAAAAGTGGAGCCACCGTGTCGCCAACGCGCTAAGCCAGTGTTGAGGTAACGTTATTATGTCTATTTACAATCAACAATAATATCTAGTATAATCATGGATGCACTAATAACGTTATCTGCTATTTACTCGCGCGAATATATAATTACCTTTGTAGACGCATAGAGAACATGTAAGGTCGGAACGCGAGAATACCTGTATGTGTGTGTGTGTGCGTAGGTCCAACTTTGCTTGCTTTCAACTTTCATCAATTTTTATGTGATTACATTAGGGTTTATTATCGCGGTGGTGCAAATTGCACGGGCACGACACAACAGCCGAGTCCGAGATAACGCTATGGGACCCTGTGGGATCTAATATGTACGTGTGTGTTATGAAGGAATTGGCACTCACTAATATGATCGGATGTTCTTTATGGCGTCGCTGCCAAACGTTACGGCTGACTTTGCATTGCTTTTTTGTTGTTGTTTTTTTCTTTTTCTTTTTTCTCTCGACCACCCCTTCCCCATTTCTCTTTTCGGTTGCGGTGGTGAAACCGTGTTTGCATGCGTGGGGTATATGGCCACGGCTGATACATGACAATAAAGATTGCAACCTGTTTGCTGCTGCTGCAGCCACGAGCCACGTCGACGTAATAAATGCTCGTGTTGTTTTTTTGCACTCACTCACTCATTCGCAGTGTGCTTTATTATTACTTACCACTCGCCAATATATCACGATAAGGAAATGGACACGCGGTTTTTTTTTTTTTTTTTATTTATTAGACTTTACCTTTATCACTTGTTTAAAAAAATATATAATAGTTGTTAAAAGTTTTTATGGGTTTTTATTATGGTCAACGTTTTCCATCTTCTTAACATGCACTTGTCTATACAATTGAATAGATTTCGATTTTTTTTATGTTGGTTCTGCTTTATTGCGATTGGGGTTTATTTTTTTTCTGAACTTTAAAATAATGATGTTTGATGTAAAATTAATGGGTTTAGTGAGAACATGCGCAATGACAACGAGCAATTTTATTTTAAAAAATGTAAATTTTAATAGGCAAACATAAAGATTACTCTAAAAAGAAGTTATGTAAATGTTCATGTATTTCTTTTTTTTTTTTTTTAGGTTAATAAATCACTTCACAATAATAAAACTACTGAAAAAGCAAAACTGTCAAATTCAAAAAATAGTAGCCTACTTCTAGTCTGAAGTTAAATTCTAGTGAATTTTAATATTTAAATATTTTACAGTACATGTGCGGTGTATCAAAATTTGTACATTTTTTTTTTAACATGAATTTTAAAGAATACAGTGCTGTATGCGAAAGACTTATGGTAAAAAGAGTGCCGGGTGCCTACAGTATTTCAAGCAGTTTATGGCTGGCAGCATACGAGCATTTTTTTCGGTACAATGGCGTTCGAAATACTAATAAGGTTGCAATAACATTTTAGGTATTTATGATTACAATAATAATAAATAAAAAAAAATAACAACTGCGAACCAATGTAAATAATTAAAGATCAGCAATTATATTAATTGCATACACGTTTTAAAATAATATAATAATTATTATTATCGTAGTGTTTCGAATATTTTATTCGATTAAAAAAAAAATCTTATACTGTAGTAGGGTCAAAAATCAATAAACGGACTATAAAATAATCTGGTCTCCGATGAACTGTCCAGTAGCCAAACGTGTTGGCTGTTCATGTTGACCATTGACGTTGGGGGTTTTTTTTCTTTTTTCTTTGAACCGAGTTTTTATAAATTATTATTGTAATGCCTCGAGCTTTAATTAGTTCGTCAGTTTTCAGGAAGTTTGAAGTCGATTTTGTGTTTTTTTGTTGGCAAGGTGTTTGATGAATATTTAATAATGTTTGAAGTTTTCGAGTGTGAAATATGTTGTTCGCGAGCGTGAATATCCACATTATGCCAAAGCAAAAAGCAAAGCATTGTCAGGGTAATAACGACTTCGGTGTCTCCACCCACAACAAACTCTACCGTATGTATATTTTTATTGTTGTATCTTCGCGCCAGCCAATCTTTCCTATATACTCCATAATAATAATTCTATTGAAGATGCCAAACACGTTCCGAATACCTAAATCACGGGGAGAGAGAGAGAGGAAATAATTTAATGATTTCTGATGCTAAGTTCACTCTTGGTCAGCGATATATCGGTTGTGGGGGGAGAGGGTGGATGTAGGGTTATAAAAATTGAAACTTTTTTTTTTGTTGTTTCTCGCTGCTTCATTTCAGGGTGTTATCCGTTGAGGGTGATATGATTTTTCTAAGTGTATAAATTTGGGTGGGATAGGTAGTAGGGTGTTGGCCTCGGCTTGGGACTAACTGAGTTTAATCAAATTAAGACAGGTACCAGCCTCCACCCTTGATCTACATGACGACGCCATCATCATCATCAACATTTATACAAGTTACCCCACATGTGCATATTCTCACATGTACGTATTAGAATAAACCCGGTGACAGATACAGTTACCACTTCATGCCACAACGTCACCATCATTTCGCTTCTATAAAACACTCAAAATTTTGTGGTCTTTTTGCACATTTTAATAGCTCTTACTAATACACACCGGGTCCTTTTCTCCAGTCGAAGGTTGTGTGCACGAGACCGGTTGTGGTCAAGCGATGCTGGCCATGTTCGGCGGGTTCGTTGTACCGGCCAACAACCATCTTTCTGCTAATTTTACATAATGTTTAATTTTTTTTTTTCCTATAAAATTTAAAAAAATTTCTGTATCTCATTTGTTTCACCGTTTCTGGATTACAGGCGTTTTACGGCGCGTTTCAATGTGGAATGAATGCTAGTGCTAAACGGACGGATTACGTCACGCGACGAAGATCAACTGGCTTTCACAACGGTAAGTCATCTTTTTTTTTTTATTTATTTAAAAAAAAAAATTGTTTGGGCAAGAATGGTGCTAGATAGACAGGTGAATGTAGTCACGTGGCTTTTTATTCGCCGTTGCGAAATGTGTAAATGTTGACGAGTTTCCGCTTGGAAAGCTTGAGTTGTTGGTCATTTTATAATTTTTTTTTTTTTTTAAATATTTATGGAAAATAGTGGAGTTACTGTTTACATTTTTTTTATGAAGATGAGCACATTTTTACTTCTGAAATTGACGCCGTTTTATTTTTAGAGTGAAATTTGAGTAGCTGTTTTATGATAAGATTTTACGATTCCTACCTGAAACTGCATTGAACTAATAATAATAATGGTAGATTGATGGAAAGATATGGCGGCAATTTTAAATTAAATTATTATATTGCTGAGAAGTTGATACTATTATTTTATTTCTTAGTTTGAAAAATTCATTCGTTATTATTTTAATGAAAATATCACGAAAATTTAATTTTTAACCCATCATATGGACCAGTGGACCACGTTATGTATTTTGTTTACTATTATTATTATTATTATATATTTTTTTTTATCATTAAGTTAATTGCTTGTAAGCTAATTACGTTTTGTAGGAATTAAAATCGCGTAAGCTGAATTTTCTTCACGATGGCTAATTATCGAATATTTTTAAAATTGCCAGCATTTAACTTTTATTTTTTTTTTTTAAAGAGAATTTAGCTCGTAGAATATAGTATTTTGAGCAAACGTAGAAAAAAAAATTTTTTTTTTTTTTTTTGTTGTGTAGCTGAAAAATAAAACGTTTAGTTGGAGGAAATGAAGTGTTAAAAAAGCAATTTTCCCAGGAAAGGGAAAACTATCCCGTCTTAGTAAATAGAGGAGGATATTTACAAATTCAGCCTTTATTGGTGCTCGAGTGTGGCGGAGTGGGTATATAATATTTCTCTACCATTCAGTTCGGTCTCCGCAGACCAGGTCAGACGAGTGTTGATCCTTTGGCGATGGGAAAATGGAATTGTAAGGAAATGGTTCTGCAAAAAAAGAAAGAAAAAAAAAAGCCTATCCCACCCGACTTGCCCACCCTCACGTGGAGTGACGCGCGTGGATGCTTTTATTTGTGATCAACATTGTATTGGCTCACTTCCGTTTCAAACAGACCTGCGCGCGGCACCCGCTCACGTCCAACTCTTCTCTATACTGTATTATGTATAGGTGGAATGGCGAATTGAATGAAGCACACGAGTGGGAAAATTGAGTACTTTTTTTTTAAGCCATAAAAAATGCTGCGCGTTCAAAATTTCTTTTCGACGGGAAATTGTGAAATGTGTTAATTTAACGACCCTTTATTTATTTTTTAACTTTTTTTTTTCTAAATGTAATTTTAGGGGAAATGCTATTTTAATGCATTGAGTACCATTTTGAATGTAGTACAATATTTGAAGTTTTTTTTTTTTTTTTTTTGAGATAAAAACTGCCTTTTTTTTATATTAGTCGGAAGTTTTCGTGGGTTCATTTTTAAAGGATTGATAAACTATAAAAAAAAAGGAAAATGATGGTTCACATGAGCATTGCTTTTCAGAACAGTCTAGTGCACTTTAATGTGTTTATTTAGCAAAATTGAGTTATAAAAATATGAATGACAAAAAAAAATAATATTAATTGTGTAGGAAATAATTAGAATTTTCCGGATAAAAAAAATTTCTAAATACCAATGCACTTTTAAATGTATTAATTGTATTATCAATATACATGTAATTGGGTAGAATCGATAATAATGACTAGGAATTTTTATATGACATTGGAAATACAATATAATATTGAATTTGAGTTTTTATCGCAAATGGCGCCAATGCCAGGTTCCTCATTGCGGTATAATAGTATTTAAACTATAAAAATTAACGTTGGAGAAGATATGATGATGATGAAATGTTGGGAAATTAGAGATCATAAAATGAACAATTATTATTTTCCGTGAGCAATAATTTTCCATGAAACATTTCGCACGCGAGTCTATAATGCCAAGCGACTCGTGTCAACGCATCACGTTCATTGACTTAAAAGTTTGTAAATTATAGCCTCTGATAATGATCGCAGTTAGAAAAACGTTTTTCTTAGATGTGATTTGTTTTTCTTTACTCATATAAGGAATGTCCATAAAGTCCCCATTATCATCCGTGCAAGATCTCGCGCAGACAATTCGTCGCGACGAATGCGTTGCATAACTTCGCTTTTTGCTCCGTTCTAACTCGAGGTTTTTCGGCCTCCATCGGTACTCGGCTTTAGGACACTTTCTATGTTCCCCAACTCAATGTACATATATTGTAGTTATTTTCTCTTTTTTTTCTGGTTTTTGTTTTTCCTATTTTATTTTTACTGCGTTAACCTCAAGTTTGCGTTTTCAAAATTTACATTGAGAGAATTTATGCAAATGAGGTGAATAATGAATAGTTAATGGCTCATTGAGCTTTCTCTTTCGCTACGGTATTTCTGAGAAGATGCCAAAAAAAAAAAAAATTGTTGTAGTCGTTGTGGATCCGCCTCGGCACGTAGTTGACCATGGCACCTCGCACATACTTTACAAATCCAATGTCAAAGTTCTCTCGTTTAGGGAATTTTTACAAAACCTCAAGAACAAAACGTGATTTCAGTTTTACTTTCGGCGTTACGTAATTGATCACCGTTCTGCTTTAGCATAAATTAATTTTTTTTAAAAAACATTATCGTATTTAAATATTTCAAAATTAAAAGAGTTAATGTGCAGACTCAATTATTATTATAGTTGAATTTAGGAACTTTTGTTTATTTTAACCACACAAACTCTATTGCAAATTCAAAATTTATAGTGCAAAAATAAATAACGGTATTTAAATGGATTTCACCCTATAAAGTTTAAGCAATCGCAATAATTATGCGTCCACAGTAGGGTAACATGAACGGAAATTTTGTATAAAATTTTACAATAAATTATTTAGATTTGTATTAAGGTAATTTTTTTTTTATGATTTTATAATCCACGGTACTTAAACTTAAAAAGAAATTTTTTTTTTAAATAAGAATTTTGAAATTTTTTCTTTTTCCTTCATTTTCTGAAAAATTTTTTTGGTTAAGGCATATTAAGAAAAACTGTTGTTTTTTTTTTATTAAACATTTTTAACTTAAAAATATAGTTTTATAATAGAAAATTACACCCAATAATTTTTTATTTTTGTTGTATATTATAGTGTATGATGCACTTGAACATAATCGATAGTAATAGGTAGCATTGGGTACTTTTAAAATCTAAATGACTTTGTTGAAGTGCAGCGCAATATATTATTAAGTCAAGTCAGCTCATGTGTACTAGTAGTCTCGGTGGTAATAGGATTTTTTTTTTAACGTCTTATCTTTATAAATAAATTGCTCTAAAAGATTCGTTAATTTGACTCTTCCCTTCGCTAACCGCCGATCGTCATTCCGGGTTGTCTGAACCGAACTGAGTAAACACCTGGCCAATGTTCCATGATCGCTAGCTAGGTAGGCAGGCAAGAGCCTTGAATGCCATTTTTTTTTTTTTATTACATTTTTCTACGGTTCAATTTTTACGAGGTACGTGTAGGTTTACGTTCCAAAAAAGTTTGATATTTTCTTGTCCTCGCTTTTTTTTTTTATTTTTCTTTCTTCAAATAAACATGAGCGCCAACGACGAAATTGTCGGGGATATTTGCATATTTTAATTAGCGTTGACAAGGAGAATAAAAAATGAGGACATTTTATGGTTGGTTCATGTATGAAAGTGTGTCTTGCCCCTTATTGCTACACGTGTCACTTCTCGTGTCAGCATACCGTATTTTCTTGTCTCCAAATTTACACGCGAGGTCTATTGTAGATTATTATTATTATTCGTAATTCTTTTCTTTTTTTTTTTTTTTTTTTAAAAAAAGTTGGAAAGCGAATGAAGTACCTGCAAACTTTTAACTAACTTTTAATAAAAAATAAATAAATTCTCTCCGGAACATTAAGACGTAAAAGTTGTGTACATGTACAGCTGTTTCCCACTCGGTTTTTCCCCTCCCAAAACTCTTAATAGTTGACATTTCTTCCGAACTTTAACTTTCGCCACTCAACAAATTGTCAACAGCTCTGGAAAATCAGATAAAACTCTCTTACCTAAAAGTTGGAGAAGAAGAAGAAAAAATAAAAGCGATTTGTAGTTTTTGGTTATGTACGTGAAGTGACCTGTGGTTGGTTGCTCACACGCTTACGATATAATTTGTGACAGAGCCGGTGACAGGGACAACGAATGGCATCGTTTTTAATTGTTTTACAACAAGCCGTAAAAATTGTATTCTCTATCTTTTTTTTTCTCTCTCTCTCTCTCTCTTTCTCGTCTAGATGTTGAAAACTATTTTTAATGTGTATTATAAACGTATACATGCTGGAAGAGAGAGAGAGAGAATGTCCTGATCTTTCGGTATGTTCTTCTCACCTGACCGAAACCAAGCTGTTTGCGTGTGTGCATTATAATGGGTCCTAACGAAATAAATTGACATCTGATGTAAAATAAGCACAAAAGAATGTTTATATATAAAATTCTTTTTATATACACACACATTTTTTTTTTGTTGTTGTTATTATTTTACGACTCGGAATGACATCCAACAGTTGAATGAAGAAAAGGACTTGAATTTTTTTTCTTTTTCTTGTTTCGTTGGCGTGCAATGGAAGGGTGGTTGGAAAATTATGTTTATGACTTTTTTTTTTTTTTTTGAACGTGGAAGATTTGTTATTTACGAGAAAGATGGACAATTGCGTGGGATGAGAGTAAAAATGTTGAGTTTTTGATATCTTTATCAGAGGAAAAATGAAGGGAATGACGGGCCGAGAGATTCACCTACATAAAAAGATAGCGCAAGTACACGTCAATGAATTTTATGTCTAATTCAAGAAGCAAGCAGTGTTCGGATAGGGTTTTGTCCTCCTCCGATTTATCCTCGCTTGTCGTCGTCGATCATTTCCGATCTCCCCCCCTACTCCTTGGACAATGAGATATAATTTTAGAGAAATATAGAGCGAGAATTATTATTAGACGCAGCGGCAACAATGGGAAAATAAATGTCAAGATTTTGTTGATTCGAATTTGGAAGCGAACGCGGTAGTCAATAGAGTTAACAATGCAAACATTTTTTCTTCTTCCTAATTAACTATTATTCGTTTCTGTTTTAATAGCTACGCTGACGGGTTGCTCTTTCCAAACTTGTTTAATTAGGCTACGCTAATAATAATTAATGTCGTTAATCATATTTTTATTATTATTTTGAAGCTCGGCGTATTCAATTTATAGATGCAACGTTGTCGTTAAATGTTAGTTTGAAATTCGATTGAGTTTTGGCAACAAGATCGAAGTAAATGAGTGGTGTAATCGGTTAATCAAGATTTTTCTACCCAGTTCAGAAAACTTGGTATCGACGAAAATATTAAAGGAACGGGCGATTGCCTTGTTTCAAAAGATTTAAAGCGCAATACATGCTGTAGCTTAATAATAATTATTTTATTGCTAGTGGCTCGTATTTGTTTGGCGGTTTACAGACTTTTACTATTGGTGTACGGCTAAAAAGTAAGCTTTTAGCGTAATGAGGAGCTATGGTCAACTAGCTAAGTGTGTTATAGTTGGAAGTGGAGGATGTTGTTTAAGGCTATTGTTCGCGCTTAACAATGACCGCTTCAACTGGGTTTCCAAAATAAATAATACTGAATCAAACGTAATTTAAAGGAAGTGTTTGCGTTCAAATTATTATTGTTTGATTTCGCTCATCTAGTCGTAGCTTTAATTTAATTCGTTTACGTTTCATTATTTATTTTATTTTTTTTTAAAAAAAAGAGCAAAAAAATTATTTATGGTCGGTTAATTATTGTTGTCGTAGGCTTAGATAGTTTGAAACATAATAATAATTGTGTAAAAGTAAATGTGTGAAAGGAATATTATTAAGCTGTGTATGTATGTTTTCGGAGTAGCTCGCTCGTTTTTAACCCATTTCCGCGTCATATTTTTTTACTGCACGTTCTTTTCTTTTTCATCCACCGCCAAATGAAAAAGGTGTAAATTGCATTCTTTCTTCAAAGCCCGATTTTTATTAAGCTGAAATTCTTTATTTGATTAAAATTTCTTTTTCTTTTTAGTAATTGAAATTTTTTTTCCACCTTTCGTCGCTTTCAACATTGAGATATAGCTTTGTCTCACTCCAACACTTGTAAATATTTTGTTTACAATGCTTTAATATTAATTGGTTGTTCTAAAAAAAAAATAATAATTGGTGTATCAGATCTGACCACTTGATTGAGTTGTTACTTAAATAATAATTAAATTCCAATGTATTCAAATGTAATGTAAATTATAGCTAATTTGCTTAAAATAACATATTGCTTCGTAATAATATTTCACCTAAATAGAAGGTCAACGGTTTGTTTTTTTATTTATTATTATTATTATTTTTTTTTTTTTTAGATTTATTATTCTCTCTGCCTTATTTACCAGCTTATTAAGGCGATAATAATGATATTTTAGATGGTATAACTTAGTTATAATAATCTGATTAAAGGTTTGCGGAAAGAGATAATTGGTGGTGACTTTTTGAATCTCTTTTTTTTTTTTTTCTTTTCTCATTTTGACTCGCGTGTGGGCCTGTCATTGATTTTGAATGCTCTACAATAGATTGGCCTTTATTTCCGTTTTGTTCATCGTGGCTAATTAGACGTTTAAGCGAATGCAAATGATGTGTGTGTGTGTGTACCGAGCTAAACCATTTCTCTCTCTCTCGCAAAGGAATAAGGTTCTCTCTCGTTTTCTTAGCGTTACTTGTGGTTAAAATTGTGGTTTTGAAATTTGAAACAATCATTTTTTTTTTAAATGCGTGTGTGTGTGTGTGTGTGTTTTTTTTCGTTTTTCACCTAACTTATTTCTCATCCCTTTTTCTACCTATCTATCCGTTCTCCATTTACCTTTTTCTCCTCTCTCTCTCTCCTCATCTTTTTTTTTTTGTTCTTTTGTTTTCGCTTAAGGGCTTTTTTGTGGCCAAGATGTTTATTTCCAAAGGTCACATTCTTCGGGTTGACCTTCTGAATGGATAATTATTACTTTGGAAAGAAGTATCAAGTCCCTTTTATTCTATTCACGCATGTTGTGGCGAATGACGAGCCGAACAGAGCTCGGCTTAATCGGGTTTTTACGCTGGGAGGAAGCGGCGTTTAGGCACGAAGCTGCCGCGTTAAGCCTAAATTTTTTTTTAGTTTTGCCGTCGAAGCCTCTTCGCGCCGCATCAACGCGTCGTTATTAGGTCCTTCGCACTCTCAAACTTTAAGCCTACAGCGCTATTTCACCTTTTTTTTACGTTATCTTTTTTTGATTATTTATTAATAGGCATTTCAAGGACAGGCGTAAATTATTATTGTGAAAAACTGTACAATCAAATTATAGTGCTGGTTATTTACATTGGCATTTTGCTCGGTTCAAGATAGGCGCGGAGGAAGCCCCGTGTAATTTGCCTTCGAAACACATTTTCTATTGACACGATTACCACATACTAGTTTGATTATTTTATTTTTTTTTTATTTTAGATTTGTAGGTGAAACAATTTGCTACGCGTCACATCTAAAACAAATAGCTTATCTAATTCGTAGCTATTGTGACAGTGGTGAAATTTGATCGATCACGTCGCTTTTATCATTTTGCTCTATCAACTCCATTTATTCATTTAATAAATTTTGGAAGAAAAAAAAATATATAGATATTATCGATGAAATAAATTATTGTAAAAGTGAAACAAATTATTGAAATGGTTTTCTCATCTGTCGATTACCAGTACATTACCTTTTTTTTACTCTCTCTACCCGCTCCTATCTTTCTATCGTTTTGGCGCTAGAATTTAACAAGAAAGTGTCTATTTGAGAATTCTGTATAATACGAAACACCAGATTTTTTCTCGAGCAATTGTACCTTTTTATGGACAGTGCTACCATTTTTTGTGCGGTTAATGGAGAATTTTGCAGTTGAAAATGTTAGAATTTGTGGGAAAAGTTTTATGGATTTTATTAAGATTTTATTATTATTAGAATTGCTAGAATAGATTTTAAAATTTACAATAATAATTATATAATATTTGCATTGAAATATGGGAGCATACTGTTTACAGTAGGTGTGTGGTTTGGTGAAAGAAATTTAATTTGTTTTTTAAGAGGCAAAAAAATTGTTATTTTAAATTGCTTCAAGCAAATGAATGTAAAAAAAAGTCAAAGGGATAAATTCTGATTATTTTAATAGCAAAATATGCGGTTAAGACGAAAGAAATGCTGCACTTTGTTTCGGTTCTTCTTAAGCAGACTTCGGTTACCAAATGAATTGTTTACGAATTGCGCGGGTAGACTCGACGAGAGATGACTCACCTTGTTTTTTTTTTTTTTTAATTTACCTGAGTTGAATTTTTTTCAAGTGCGAAGATGTGTGTAGTATGATCGTAAAACTTGGCGCATTATACTTCAATTTTAATATTATCCGACACGTGCTTGTGAAATCGGACGCGTAATGTTCCGGAAAAACCGCCCAACTCACCACTTTACGGCTTTTTCGCAAGGGTACAACGGCTTAAAAAAAATTAATAATTATTCCGAACGATTTCATTCGTAAAAGTAAAATATCCCGTTTTAAAGTACCTATTGTTTTTGGAGGACTTTTGTAGGGTTTTGTCGGTGAGCTAATGAAAAAGCGTGTGGCGCGAATGAAATGCAAATATCTAGCAACGAGTTGAAAATACGAGTAATTTTATCGCCGAGACTCGTGCGGTGATGTCAGTGTTAAAAAGATATAGGGGGAAGGAAAAAATAAATAATGAATAAAGATGGTTAAAAAGTCATTTGAGGAGATTTAAAATCTAAACACGCGTTCAATTTTAATATTCAATATTTTTTACCCGTAAATTTTCTCACTAACCAAAAATTATTAATTTTTTGTTTTTTTAAAGCGCGAACTTTTTTTTTCTCTGTTTGAGTAAATTTATTTAAATTAACGCGTAATAAAAATACGCGAGAATAGATAGACTTTATTTAATTTAATTTGGTGAGGTGTTTTTTTTTTTTTTTGTTTTTTGTGTTTTGAATGTATAAATAAATTGAAACGAGCGGAAGGGTGGATGGGTGTAGTATTGTGAATAGCGCGAGTGTGAAAATACGATTTGTTGGTGGAAAGAAATCATTATAATGCCAAAATTGACCATCACCGAACGTATTTTAAAAGTTTTATTTTTTTGAAAAATTTATTTCTCAGCTGGATGTTTAACGGCGAAATACGAAAGAGAGAAAGAGTTTTTTTTTTTTGAAAAATTAATTTTTTTTTGTTTGTCCGGATTTTGTTTACTGGTCGAATGGACTCAGCAGGATCACTTCTTAGTAAACCACCATTTGTTTCCACTTTGATCGTATTTCCTTCTCTTCTCTTCTTTTTGTTTTCATCTTCTCTAATTTGAAATGCTAATAAATTTGTGTAACCTTTTTTTTTAATTAATTTTAGATACTGTATACAGTACTGTAGAGGGTGGGATGATAGGCAGCTCATCTCACGCGACTTCAACTTAAGCGAATTTTTCTTAACGCGATTTGCAAAAACCTTTCGATTTCATATACAGTGGTAAAATTGTTTTTCTCAGTTATTGACATCTTAGGGGATAAATAATTATTTCTAAAATTTAAAAGTAAAAAAAAAATAATATTTAGCGATTATTTATAAAATTCAGAATTTCACAAGTACCGTATTTTAAATAAACTGCTTTTCCATTTATTATTTTATTTTTTGATGGTCACATAGATTTATTCGCATCGTTTAAGAAATTGAGATTGGAATAAATTGAGGTATTCCAGAAGCAACGAAATATTAAAAGTGCCTTTTTTCAGATCGATTTTATCCAATTAATTTTTGCAATGCGTGATTTTGAGTTTACGCGTTAAAGCTGAAGTCACTTTACTATTTTATCAGTATATCTATTTTTTTTTGGCAAAAAATGTCGATGATTGTATGTAAAAATGCAAATTGTTGGTCATTTACCCGAGCGTTTTTCTTTTAACCTAAATGCTGATTGGAATTTAAAAGTTTTTTAATTGTTAACTTATTGAGGCAGCGTCTCCCTGCCTCACAAATTAGTCAAGCGACCTACACAAATTACACAACGTCGAATTTGTTTTTTAACTTGGGATTTTTTTTGTTTTTTTTTTTGTTTTTTAGATTTTCAATTTAATCAGTTTTCCCACGAATTTTTGGTCGACATGAATCGCAAATTGGCTTTTCCTATTAGCATCGGTGTAAACGGCAGGGAGTCCCTGTACATGTACTGCAGCGGCGTCGACGGACGTTTCTTGTGCTAACGAACTAGACAAATATACATTAATGTTTGTATATAAAATTGATGCGTTGATTCGCGCGTGCTTTTTTTCTGCCTAATCTTTCCATGTTAATATAATTGAGTTTATCTATATCTCCGTGGTGGTTTTTGGCTCCGATATCAACTGGGATTTAGTCATCATCAGCCGCGTGCAGGCGCTGCTTCATTTTTTTTTTTTTTTATTATTATTATTTTGATTTTTTTTTTTTACATTAGGTACATACATACAGGCGCACGTTGATTTTCAACGTCAGTGTCGCTTACACTCTTTTTCATTATGTTGACTTTGACGGGGCGAGTTATGCATTAGACTTATGACATTATTTTTAGTATTATCGATTCTCCTATTACATTACATTAGAGTTGCAGCTGTTTTCTCGTGGACTACAGCGATACATATAAACATCGGATAAAAACACGGCAACTACTGTATTACGTTCTAAAAATTATTAATATTTGGCAAAATTAAATAATTTTTGAAAGGTTAATTCGAATTCAAATATTTAAAAATTGTAATTTTTTTTTTTAACTGTAAATATTCGGTTTGCGCGAATTTTTTTTTTTTTGATTGGGATTGACGTTTGATTAATTTAAAATTGACGTTCTTAATGTAAATGACTTTTAAATTTGAAGATCATTGCGCTCTTTCACATTTTTTTTTTCTTGTTGTGTTTGTTTACAAATTCCTTTTAAAAATGTGAGTGTTTTTAGTAAAAACATTTGTCTTTTAAGAAAACGTCTTTTAAAAATGTTAACCCAGCTGGAGAAATACGACGACGAAAATCCCTCTCCCCCGCTCTTTATAATAATACCAAGTTAATGGAAGTTGTGTTTTAGTGCTAATTGTGAGCTGCGGTTTGAATTGTGCTGACTTACATTGTGCGATTGACAGCGAGTTGATGTCTAATCGTTTTTGATTGACGTAAGATATACAGTAGTCCATTACGTAAGCAAACACCTGCTTAAATAATACTACGCTCACTTCTTCAATCTCTCTCGTTTTCACACTCCTTTTCTCTCTCTCTCTTTCGCTCTTTTGTATCTTTAGGATTTCCATCCGAGATTTTTTAAGTCCTCGTTTTTTATTATTTTTTTACTATTATTATTATTAATTTTTTTTTTGTCTGGGGTATGTTGCTCTTTGGTGTCAACAGAATTTCTCAATCGACGTGGTTAATGCCGAAGGATTAAAGTGATCGATGGAGAATGGTTGCCATTTCACCCGAGCAGAAAGAGTTTGGAACGACAAGTTGATGGGTGGATTTTATTCGGTCACACGGTACAAAAAGAATGCGCTTTCCATTTTTTTTTTTACTTGATTAGGTAAAAAAAAAAAAGGAAGCCTTAGTTAGTTTTCGTATAACGCGTATTCATTCAACGCTATTGATGAATTGGAACCCTTTTGACTCGTTTTGTATTAGACGATTTTCTGTAAGACGAATTTTGTCATGGGCGGTTGTATCGCGTTGTACGAGTACTCATTGTATTTAAAAGTTAAGCGATGACAAGGGGATTAAGTTTTTTTTTTTTTTGGCTGGGTAAAAATCCGTAGGTAGATGTCGGATTCGCTCGTACAGGTACCGTAAGAAACACTTGAACTACAAACAAAGCGATTTTGTTAGCCTAAATTACGACCGGCGTTGATTTTGAACCGAAAGTGCATCACGGTTAACGGGGGGAGGATAGAAGGTGAGGTTGCTACCTTATAATGTTAAATTAAAAATAATAATTATTTACACGTGAAATAAAAATGAAATATGCTGTGCGCGCGGGTTGTAAAAATAATTAGAAATTTACATTTCGCTCGCATTTAAAATTGCATTGCGGTTACGCATAACGTTGTTTGCTTTAACGTTCTACCGGTAGAGTACTCGCGTATTTTACACGCTGTTTGTTGCCTATTTACACGGTCAATTGTCGATACAACGAAGTTTCTAAAAATGGCGTTGGTAATACAGTACATGTAAATGATTTTACACATAAATTGTGGTGCCATTAAATATTTTTGGGTATTATACACAACAAATAATTTTCATTAAATTTCGAATTGCTAAACTGCAAAAACTAATATCGAAAAATCCTGTTTAAAAAGCAGAAAACTGCTTTAAAATATTTATTAAGTACGAAAAATGGTAATTAAACTCGGCAAAAAATAAAAAAAATGCATCCATTTAATTCTAAAAAGGAAGTCCGGAATTTATTTAATATTGTTATTAAATGAAATACTTTTCTATTTCATTAAAATTTGTTGTTTTTAACTCGGCGCATTCTATTTGCCCAACCGGAATTTTTTTAATAAATTTTCGTAGAGTTAAAGTTCGTTCTATCGGCATTAGACTGCAAATTGTTTACATGGTGTTTAGATGCCGCGTTTCGTTGTTTTGTTTACATTTTTATGACTCGAATTTAGTGCAGTGGAAAATTATTATTATTTTTTTTTATATATATCTTTCTCGGCTGCATTTAAAATTGGACGAAAGATTGGTTCGCAGTTAATTGAAACCAGAATAAATTTCTCTCATTTGCCTCCCTCTACTTTTATATCTTTTGATTAGATTTTTTTTTTTGGTTTTGTTTTGTTGTTGATTCTCCAGGTGCGGATGAGGCTGCTGCTGCTGCTGCTGCTGCCGTTTCACCCCTCATCAACGCGGACTTGAATGTAGGGAGGAGAACGCGAATTGAAATGCGAATGTAAATAATAATCCGCGCGGATTCGGCGTTGGGATAATTGAAGGCTCAGTCCAACAACTTTCAGTTTTGTTTCGCACTCTATAATCATGTGACAGCGGGCGATTGCCAGCATAACACCCAGCGCATGCGCGATGATAATAATAATAATAGCGTTCAATCGAACTTTTTGTGAATGAGGTTGTTGTATGTGTGGCTTATAGTTAAATTTAGGTTGTTGGTTGTCTCACATAAGTCATTTTTTTTTCAACGTTCGGGTGGAGATTCTTTATAAGAAAATATTATTTATTTATTTATTATTTTTCTATGTGTTGGAAAAGAAAATGAGTGAGTATTCCCACACGTGTCTGATTACAGTTTTTGACGTCCAAATTACTCGAGTTTTTGATTTCGAAAATTGTAGGATATTGCGCTCGAGAAAATTTGTGATAAAAACAAAATTGAAAGACTAATTATATCTATTTGAGCGAGGGAGGAACACGATTTGTGAAACAATACTCGAACCGGCCGGGTGACATACAAAAGGCCACACGAGAGAAAGAAAGAAAAACCAACAGAAGTTTTTCGATTTATTGATGCTGCTGCTGCTGCCATTTCACGCCTACGTCACTTTATTCTCGATCAATTATTATTTTACAACAGCCGCGATGGAAACGCGGATTTATTTTTAGCTCGTAATTATTTAAGAACGAAATAACCTCCATAATTATTATTACTGAAAATAACCAACTTCAGATTCTTGAAATTGATAGAAATTATTTTTCATTCAGTAAAATGCAAGTTTAAATTTTGCGTGTCCAAAAAAGAAAGATTTTTGCTAAGAATTAATACAATTTTTTGATAGTGTGCGCCACTTTGTACTGAAATTGAATTATACATGGATGATGGAAACCTAAATGCACGCAACCCTCCATTTAGGCGAATTCTATAGAAACGAAATTCAAATTACGCGAATTTTTTTTTCTCAGTTTTAATGAAAATATATTTTGCAATTTTTTTATCTTATAGTTTTATCTGTTTTTTTTTTTATCATTATTTATAATGATTTTAAATTAATTTTAAAATGTTTTTTTTTCTAATAGATCTATTTTAGAATTTTAGATTACTGCGACAAAATATGCAACTTGCAGTATAACGAGTTGCGGGGCTATTTTTTTTGTACCTTCAACGTTTAAAAATCATATAAGGAATGAATAATTAAAATAATTTTCTATAATTATTTGGCGTTGCGTGTTCGGTTAATTATTTTAAGCTGGAGGGCTCTCTTTTCCTTTTTTTTTTTTTTTTTGTAAATTATTGATTTTGGTGAATTACAACATGGAGGAGTTGTATTGATTCTCTTGAGCTTTATTTTGATGATGATGATGAAATGATGGCGAGTAGGAAGCGGAGGAGTGCTGCATTTTCAATTGCTCCGAATTTATAATTCCGATGCTTTGATTAATACCTTTCCTTCTTATGATGGCATGGATTTTTGGGGTGAAGTTGTTGAAATTGTTTGTTCGGAGGTGAAAAGGCGAGATTGAAAAGTGTGAAAATGAACGAGTTGCGAGTCAAGGAATATCTTTTTTTTTTGTTAATCTTATTTACCAATCTTTTTTTCGCACTCGTAAAACTTTCTCCGTAGCACTTTGAACAATTGTTTATAGGATTTTAATGAAAAGGTGAAGCGGTGGGTGGTGAATGATCTCGATAGGTGCGGGTGAGCGGCTTCAAAGTTCGATTTTGTTTTGCTATCAAAGATTCGAGATTTTGAAGATTCTTATCGACGTTTAATTATTAATTTATAACACGTTCGCAACTTACAAACAAAAGGAGAATTATAATAACGAGTTGCGCAACCAAATGTTTACTTTTAAATCCATTTGTTTGATGTTGGAATTTTAAAGAAATTAAGCGATTTTTTTTTTTTTGGTCTTTAGTACAGAGCTCGGAAAGTGTAATAGAGTAATAATACTGTAGATACCGGTAATCTATTTTGCTTAATGTAAGCCTGCAGTACATATTTTTATCCGTGAATTACTAGAACTACTAAATTAAATGTAATAATTTTAATTTTCTGCCCGTATCCAAGCTTAATTTCGAATTAAATTTGCATTTTTTTTTCTCTTTGAATGAAGAAATTAAATTATTTTTGTTTTTATTTATTTTTTTAAATTCGCGTCTAATGTAGTTCCATGACGGAAGCGCGTGTTTGGAGTGCACGCACTTTCAATCAAAATTTAAATTAGTAAAAGTTAGGAAGAAAAAGTGAGGCAGGTAGAGTGAAAAACGCAGGGTCAGGCAGTGGCGAAATGACGGCGATTATTATTGTTATTATTATTTTTTTTTTTTTTGATTTTACTCCTTAAACTTATAATTTTGAAACGCGGAGGTGTTTATCCCCGACTTTCATTACTCTTCTCGCGCATGCACGTCAACCATTTAAGGCGATGTGCGTGCAATTTCGCATCTCCAGGTACCCTTTTTTTTTTCTTCCCTATACAGTACAGTGTATGTATATATATTTAAGGGAAGATGCTGGTGTGTGTGCACCTGTTTCAAACCGTGTTTCATGGCCATTCAGCTTATAATCACACACACATCTCTAATAATAATGTATGGAGAAATAAAGTGCGGCAGTGATGATAACTTGTACCCGAATTTACTTAACTTCACGACTTTTTTCCCTATCGCATTTCACATATCACACACTGTTCTTTTTTTTTTTTTAATGGGGGGTTGCTTTTTTTTTCCTGAATATTTGATAATTGTATTTCTACGTACGCTATGTTTTCCATGTCGTTAATTCGTAGCATCACGCAATTTAATTTCGTTTTGTTGTTTTTCTTTCTATTTTTTTTTTTATTATTATTTTGAAAGGAATCTAAAATTAAGTTACTGGATTTTTTTTTTTTTGCTCGGGGAAAAACCTAAGAAATAAAAATGTTTTGGAATTAAATAAAATCTTTACAGTTGTTTAGCTGAGACAAAAAGACACGTGAGAAAGCGAGCGAGTTGGGGTGTTTTAGTTTGTTTGTTTTTACAGATAAAAACGTGTAAATTGCAATTTTTCTTGGTATATTTTAATTATTATAAGTCATTCTGTATAAATATTGTAATAAGGAAGTCAGCGTTTTTTCTCATTCGCATTTCGAAATATTTTCGATTCACTTATTTTATTAAGTTTTATTATTATTATTTTTTTTTTTGCTCTTTTCTTCTTATAAATGTTTGTGGTTGTTTCTTTAATCGAGTGCGCTATTGTTTTAACACACATTTCACTATAGCCTATAGGTAAGTGCATTTCTTTTTTTTTTAAAAAAAAAAAACAACCTTTTTTTGGGCAATTTTATTGTTTTTTTTTTTTTTTTAATAAAATTTAGTTTTAATTAATTTTTGTACAAAGGTCATGCCTGACCGTGTTTCAGGTTTTTAAATACCGGTGCTGTATTTTATTTGCATACTATATGGCAATAGTAGTAGCACATTCAGTAAAGTCATTTTTTTTTGGGCAGTTAAGAATTTATAAAAAAGAATAAATAATTAAACCCGAAATATTGAATTGATTTTGAACAACATTATGATAACGAAGCTTTATTTTGTTAAAATTGAGACGGGTTTGCTTCGTTATATGTATTAAAATTTGCTCGACATTGAAATCAGCTGAGCAGTTTCGTTGTATCGAGAGTTTTGTTTTGAAGGGGTTGCGGTTACGTCATCTGGACGAGTTAATTTCGTAACCACATCTTAAGTTCTGGGTTTCGACTACACTCGGCTATTTGGTCGATTTAAAGCGTCGGAAACGTAATAGCATTGTTTAGCGCAGGAGCATTGGCCAGCATCCGTTTTGATTGATTTAAGAGGTTCCAAAAGTTGCCACATGCACTCATCGTCGAGGTTCGCAACATAATTCACGGCGTTCGGAGCGCATGTGGCCAAGCACTGAATCCTACCACATGCGACGATGCTTAGCTTTTGATCAAGATCCTATCTCTCTCTCTCTCTTCTAGTTGTTGCCAGCACACAAAATAGTATACCGTACAAGTTTATGATAATAGCCAGATGAATATATTCAATTCCAAAATATGTTATACTCTTTTTTTTTTCCCCCTTTCTTTCTTCATTCTCTAGTTGTAAAGGTGAGCGAATAAAACGAAAACAACTGCATGACGGACTCCAAACTGAGTTTCTAATGTCCTATTGAATGCAAAACGCACTTAATTCTCTGTAAGCGTTATCACGATTCGCAACTCAAATGTAAACTAATCCCAGCTGCTCAATTATCTATTCATACAAATGGCATCGTAGAATATTATTACCCTCTCTCTCTTGCATTTATTGTTTAAAGATAATATTTTAGGAATTAACTTAGTTTTTGGCTTTTTTTTTTTTTTTTTTTTGGTCAAATTTGAATTAAATTATTGTTATGAGTTTTTTCTTTTGGAAAAATAACATAGCATTTTTTTTTTGTTGCGGAAAACGGTGGTAATTTGAGGTGGTAAGAGATGCTACGGCGGATTTGAATCAGGCTGACTTGTCACTCGCTATTTAAAATAACAAGCGAGTCTAGGGTTGAATCCGAGCGCAAATGTCGAAAATAATTGATTGCTTTTATTTATATTGTTAGCTTGTAATGTAATTTGTCACTCAGTGGGTTGGCTATTGCCAATGCAGCGAGTGAATGGCACACGAAATGGACGATTCATTGCCATCCTCAACCGTACATTTTTTTTTTTTTTTTTGGCTTGTTTTGCACGCAGAGAGAAGGAAAAGAGTGAGTGCATTGCTTTGATGGCCAAATCAGATTGGACTTTTTCTTTTGTATTATATATATATATATATGTGTATAAATATTAAAATCGCATACACATACCCATATGTGGTCTTTTTTATATACGCGTGGTTCTACGGCTCTATTGGCAACAATTTTCCAGTAAGAAAATTCCAAAATTTTCTTTGTGACAATTGAAATTTTTAATTTAATATAATATTTTTTTTTTCTCTTTTCTTTTCTTTTTTCTTCTTCTTTTTTTTTCTTCGGTTTATTGTTAGTTGCTCGTTGCGATGTGATGTTTTGAATCGCATTGTTATTACCCGCATGCATTACCTACATCGATTGACAGTCAACATTTATCTTCGATTCCAAAATGTCAAACGCTCATCTACGAAATGTAGCAGACATGCTTAGTTTTTTTTTTTTTTTTTTTGATTTAAACTTGTCAGGTAGAAAAAAATTAAATATATCGAGGGAAAATATGTGCACTATTTTTCTGAAACGGAATTCTGAATACAGTAGTTATTATTATTTATTTTTTTTTTTTAAAATTATTATGTCATGAAAAAAAAATTGTACGCGTTTAAAATTTGAAATTATTATAAGCGGACAATTTTTTTTATTATAAATTGAAAATTAAATAGTTTAATTGCATTGTTTATTACAGATAAAGTTAATTTTATTTTACGAAGTAAATTGTTAGTTTTAAGGTAATTGAACTACTGTATAATTAATGATTGTTTGAATAAGGCATACAAATATATCGTATTTATTTTTCTCCCATTTGTAGTGGTTCCTGAACATTTTTTGCTTTATTAATAACTATAAAAGCGCGTATCGGAATTTTTCATATAAAACAATCGCGTGCAGTGCCCATAGAGAAAATTGCAAAAATTAAACAAATTTCGAATTTAATTTTATTTCTTTTTATAATTATAATTTGTATGAACTATATTAATGAAATAGGTTGTAAGGATTTTCTTTCTCGCTTTAAGTTTTGAGATTTTATCGCAAATTAGGGCATATTTACGGTGTAACTTTTGTCCTAAATTTGTTTGCATAGTGTCACCGTTCGGGTCGAGATGAAGTTTCGACCTGATTTTCCGATCTTCGTAATTCCTACTCTTTTTTTTTTTTTTTTTTTTTATTTAAAAAAAAAAATCATAATAATAATGATCTTTAGCTCATTTAAATATCGGCGGAGGGGGAATGTCATCATTCGCGTCTTCTCTCCCCACTAATAAACTAACAATAACAAAAACTTTTATTTTTTAAAAAAAAAAATAAAAAATAGAGAAGAAAAATAGAATAAGATTGAAAATAATAAATTATATAAGAAAATGAAGATTTTGAAAATAGCGCGAGGAAGTGGGTAGACAATAGAAGAAAACACCCTTCTAAGTCCTCACCTTTCACCCGCAAATGCTAGGTTTGTTATTTTTTTTTTTTTTTATTATTTCTTTATTATTTTATTAATAAAAAAAAGACATCCCTATTACGTGTGTACCCTATTCATTCCACCCTTGTTGTTTGTGCACGCGAATCTCATTGACTGGAGAGTGCGAAGGCGTCGACAACCCAACCGACGCTCAAATCCCGAATTTATTCTTTCATTTTCACTTCGTCTTCAACAAATTACCTACCGAAAGGATTTTAATTTTAACTTGTCATCTGCTTTCTTACATTTAATTTCATTTTACTCGCTGTTTTCCTTTTTTTTTTTTTATTATTAAACTCGGCAGTGGCAAATGTCACGTGGCTGTGCCCCCTTCTTTTTGCTCAACGTGGTTATTTTCATCTTCTTATTTATTTTTATTTTTTGTTTTCATATTTCTTTTCGTGTCTCTCTTGATTTTTGATAATTGTTTTGAGCGTTTGTGGAGCCACCCCCGCAATGACCCCCGTCGATCACCAGAAAAACATACAAGTGCGAGGATGCGTGGACGATTACGAACACACTGCCAAATCGGATTCACCAATCTTTTTGCCCCATTCAATTTCTCTTCTTTATTTTCTTCTTCGTCTTCTTGTTTTTTTTCTTTTCTTGTGTGTACCGAATGATAGAAAGAGATCTTTAGATTTTTAAGAGCATTATTTTTTTTTATCCTTGATATGTGTGTGTTCCGCTCGCATCCTGTATTTTATTTGAGAAGTGGTTTCATAACAAATCATTTTTAAACTACAGCACTGTATTTTTTAAGAATAAAAGCATTAAAATTGATGGAAAATATAAAACAAGTGGGGAATTTCGTAACGTTTGTAAATTTGATACCAAACTATAATATTTTGAAATCGAAAAGTTTTAACTTCGTTAGTTTTTTCTTCAACTGTATTTTGTAATAACACTTGTTTTATTTTCAGTTAGCAAGGTTTATTCAGTTTGGTTTTAATTATTTTTCATTTGAAATTAAATACCATTCATATGGAGACCGCGTAAGCCGTTTATAGAAAGTCAGGAGGTTGTAGAGAGTAGATTTCAATTAGATTTTTAATTAAATTAAAAGGAGGTATGCTCAGTTAATAGAAATGTGGAAATTATAATCGTGAGTAAAAATTAATTCAAAATAAAATATATAAATTTGCGTTTTTATTAATAATAATTTCAAATTTTTTTTCGTATACAGTACGGGATACATCAAAAAAAAAAAAAAAAGCATGAAAATTCAGTTATAGTGTACTCGTAACAATAAAAGTCTCGACAACTTTTTTTTTTATTTATTTTGAATTTTAGATTTATTTTTTTTTTAAATAATTTAACCATAAAATTTATTTATAATTAAAAATTCCGATTTTAATGAATGAATTTTCTAGCGATGCGTCACCAAATTGTCACACTTTTGTCAATGTTATTCGTGCTGTAAATTGCACACCTTTAATAATAATTTGAATTTTTTTTTTCTTTCTAATATTGCCTTGATCTTAATATCTCTGAAACGAAAAACAACATAAAATCAATGAAATTTCCACGCAACACCCAAAAATTCGATTTTTTTTTATAGTTCATAATGATAATAATCGCTATTGAAAGTGTTGAATATGCATCTGCAGTGTTGTTTCTTTTTTTTTTTATGAATGGAGGCAAATCGTTTTTTGTGTACTTTTTGAACGTGACACCAAAGTTTATACGCAGTGTGGGATGAAATTTAAATGTCGAACACATGTTTTTATCTTAATTCCAATTACAAGATCCGAGCGTTGTTTGCTTGGAAGAATCCTCCCATATTTACCATCTTTTACACGCGTTTTTCACCCAGCCATCTCTCTCTCTCTCTCCCCCCCCTTCTTTTTTTCTTTCTTTTATTTGTCTACGTATTATTTCGTTGAACAATTGATACTAACTAGATTTGTAATTGTAGTAGGATCTACGCGATGAATCATCGCATTTGAGTGGTCGAGCCTTAAAAATATAGGCTTAATCAACGCCCGAGCGTAAGTTATGGGGTTTGCGCGCGAGGCCTATTTACCGTAACGTAACGCCACCATACAGCTGCAGCACATTACCCTTATTCCGCCGCAGCAGAAATTATTGCAGAGGAGGATCACTTCACGTGAAATAAAATTTCTAGGACAAAATTAAAAATGAGAAAGTAAAATTCATTTGCCGACCTCTCTGAGAACTTAATTTGATTATTATCGTAACGCTTCCTCCTCCTCCCATTATAATTATTATACAGTATATATATATTTTTTTTATTTGAATTTAAATTCTTTCGTTATCTCGGTGAACTGTTTAAACACAAGTTAATTAGGTGTCGGGAATAATATTGATTGAAAGTGAATGTGTATACTATATTAATTTGAATATCGTAGTTGCGAATCTCGGTCGATGATTGGGATTCTACGCGTATGTTGTTGGTTGGTTTGTTTTCATGCACTTCCTGTTGCGATGGGTTGCGGGGGGTGGATAAAGATTATTATGACAATAATTTTAATTACGGTTATACAATTGGGAAATAATGGGAGAGAAAGTTTTTGAGCTATTAAGATATTTATTATTCTAAACCGTTATCGTGGCGTTTAATCTGCTCTGTGTTACGCTCGGTAGAACAATGCTTGAATGGGATAGCATGGCACTGACATTCATCTCCGACTAATAAATAGACGATTTGCAGCGTGACGGGAAGTGACGCGGACACTCCCGGTCTTCATTTTTAATAGCTACAGGACGTTATTAACAATTAAATATTTTTCCTACGAATAAGGTAGAAATTAATGATTCACGCGGGTTAATGTCATAAAACGAGAGAGCAGGGGGGGTTTCATTATTTTCGGAAAGGCAAAAATTATGATGGAAATTTATTAATAAAACATGTCGCCAAATATATCCATAATTTTAATTTAAATAATTATTTATATTTTTGAGTAAGTAGTTTTTAGCTTTAAAAAATTAAAATTTCAATTCAGTCAAAATTTTTCAACTGAAACTCATAAGTTTGACAATCAAAGTTTTCAGTGTAACGACTTGTCCGTATAAACAATAATAAACTTTTATTTTTAATTTTTATATACCGGTATACATTTTTTTTAAAAGATAAATGTTTGACCTAGTTCACTTTCTCATTTAAAAAGTGAAAAGAAAAGTATCTTTTTAGCCGTATGATTTATGCTTGTTTTTGAAACACGTGAATAAAAGTGAGTTAAATAGCATTTTTGCTTATTAGTGATGCGGTCGAAAAATCCGGTGGCGGGAGAGAATACGTAGTAGAACGCGAATAGTTGAAGGAGGATTACTTAAAGGATGAATTTGTCACGGCTCATGCTTACTTCCAAACATCTCATCCGATTCCAGCGTAACGTATTAACGCAGCGGCGGTTACAAACTAGTTTGTTTTTTTTTTGTTTTTTTAGAAAAACGCGCGTGGACTGTATATTATTATACCGGCAACGACCACAATAATTATCTCATCTGCACTTTTCGCTTTTTATTTAAGTAGGAATCTTTATTTTTGCGAAGCTTTATTGAACGTATTTCCGCTTATTGTGAACCTCCGCGCTATCGCTGTTTGGGCATCTCATCGCTTACTTTGGAGAACGTGAAACGAAACGGAGAGTGATCCGGAGTGGAAGGGGGGGAGAATCTGTAATTAACTTTCGGGCAAAAACATTTCCATCTATTTTTAGAATTAGAAATAGCGTCACAATTGATAGAACGCTTTTCCGGTATCCCATAACGCACGTTATAGGTAGTTGGAACTTAATGTAGTGTTTTGGGGAACCCATTTAATGGGTTTTTGGCCCCTCATTTTCACGAATTACATAAACAAGAAGAGTATTTTTTTTTTTTGATAAGAAAAATTTTTTGTTTGTTTAATTGAAATCATTACAATGCATTTTGATATTGAATTTTGAAAAACCGTCTTTGAGCGTTAATTTATTCGTTGTCATTTCTACGTTTTCGTCCCTCGTCTAATTATTTGCGTGCGTTCAACTAAAATGTACCGTAGGCTTTTAATTATCATCATCGAAAAGCATTTTTTAAAATTAATGACGAGGATAAATAACATGATAAATTTGTGTACATCTCTCTGTAATAAGGTTTCCCTTCCGAATAACGGTGTGTGTGTGTGTGTTTATATACAGTGCATGTAATTTATTATGCGGGGGCCTAGCATCACGGATGAATTCATTCGGCGAGCTCTTTCCAAGAATTTTCTAACTTATTGATGTTGTTGCTTGCATCAACATTTAGCGTACCCTTGTGTAACGCTTAGTTAACTCGAATTTTTTTGGGGTTTTTTTTTTTTTTTTGAGGAATAGGTGAGGAAGGTGTAGGCTGTGAGCTTTGTTCTCTATGGATTTTACCATTTACATTATTTTGTCTAGAAAACGCATTCATAAATAAATATACGATTTAGAATTGAAAAGTAGAGAAATAGAGGGGTGAAAGTTATCTACATATTGTTATTAGTATAGAATACCCATGTTTGATAGGTACTTATTTATATTTTATTTATTAATTTAACAGACTGGAGGTTATTCTACATCAAATTAAAATTCAATGTAGATTTTGAATTGATACCTTTTTTTTAAGAAAATTATTTTATTTCGATTTGATAGGTAACTAATGCCATCTAGTGGCAAAGGGAAACTTATTTACTATTTTTTTGCTTACATTTTTTAAAATAAAATAATGCACTAACGTATTGCACAAAATAACGAGCTTCAGGAAATGGATAATTAATTCTATTAATAATAATTGTATTAGAAACATGATAAATTTAAAAATGTACACATTTGTTTGCATAAATAAAAAAAATTGCTGATAGCGGAATTAACACTTATTATAATACATGTATAAAATTATTTTTTGAGCAACATTTTCTATTAACATAGTAAATAGAACTAAGTTAGTAAGTTTCAGTTAATTACTTTTAAAAAAATTTTGTAGTAATAAACGATAATTATTTAACTGTTTAACGTTACCCATCTTCCCACGTTTTCCCTTACTTGAACATCAAAACACGCAACAATGTTATCTATACGTGCTGTATTTAAAATGCTAAAATAAAATATGAGTGAGTATTTAAAATAAGGGAAGGTTAAAGTGTCAAATTTTGCACTATATTTAGCTTATTCATAGATTTATTTTAAAAAAAATTAAATCAGTTTTCAAAATAAGAAATTAAGGGTGTTTTTATTTGAAATTGTTTTACATTCGTACGATACCTGCCTATTTTGAATTATTGTATTTTTCATGAATATTGGTATTGCTCATTTCTTTTTTTTTTGTAACTAAAAAAGGGAAGCGAATCATATTTATTATTATTATTATTGTTATTATTATTTTTTTTTTTTTTGGTAATGGAATAATTGTAGAAAGAGAGAAATGAGGTGAGCGTGTAAAATGCATCGGTGTGACCCCCACGGACAGATAGATAGATGGATGGATGGCATGAGCTTACTATCCAATTGCCCTTTGCTAGGTGTACAATTTACAAACATCACTTTCGTTGAATCGTGAATTGCAATTGCCAACTATTTGCAAGGAGCGTATTATGCGCGAGAGAGCAGACGGAGGTCAGATGTTTTTGGCAAGAATGACCCGAGTGACGAAAGGTCGTTAATTTGATTGGGCAGTCGTGACCAATTTCATTCTCTCCCTACTCCGATTAGCATTTTGATGGACATTTTTATTTTTCTGTCTCAACTCGCGCGCTCACAACTCATTTAAATAAATATTCTGTTATCTCGTTGTTGAGACGTTTGTTTACATTTGTTTCAGGTAATTTGTTTTTCGTTATATGAGCGAGACGCGAAGACTAAGTATTTTACCGGAGATTTTTCGCAATAATTTTTCATCTCACCTTTGTTTATTTTTTTTTTTAATTCAATGAATTCCCACGCTCAGAGGACGTTGAATGCGCGCAAAAGTACGATTGTCGCCTACCTTGGGACTAATATACAAAATTATTTATTATGTGTCCGACAAATTTGTTAACTTTTAATAACTCCGAAAAGGTTCATTGTCGGTAGTGCAAAAATTGAATTATAATCGGATTTTTGAACCGCTTAATAATTATTATTAAAAAAAATTTTTTTTTTTTTTTTTTGCTCAAATAGAGGTTTGCCACTGAAAACAAATCGAAACGTAGTAACCGTATTATGTCAAGGTGAGAAAGGAGAATTCGTGTAAATAACGAAATCGTTCAGGTGCAAAATAAGAAACATCACAATTTTTGTGTATTTTATGGAGGAAAAAAATTGACTATTTTAATTAATTAAAAATCAATATGTTAACACGAATGCGGATTTAATAAATATTCAAAAAAAAAAAAAAAAATTGAAAGATGAAATTAATAACGTGATAATTAATTTTATCTATTTCAGCAGATTCTACACGTCATTGTGGGATAATAAGAAATACAGGATTTTAAGGATCAAAAAGGAGCAAATTATAAGGGTAAGTGCTAAGAATTTTTTTATTATCTACTATTATAATTATTATATTATGAGTGTTACTAACAAGAATTTATTTACTTATTTTGTCTAACACAACTTGGGAGAGAATAATGTATTTTGTTTACGTGTGATGTGTCCGGTTTTGCAAGTAAGTGGAATTGAAAATTGCACAAATCTAATTTTTCCAAGTAACTTCACTCCCTCAAAAGTCAAAATTGACTTTTTGAGGTTATTCTCCCACTTGTCAACAGCTGCCCTTCTGTTTTTTATTAATGATTCGCCTGTCGTCAAGGTATTTTTGCTTAACTTACTCTCTGATGACGACCTAGCTTATTACTATCTCTCCCCGCATTTCCTTATTACAATTACAATGCCAAGCATGTGCATGCGCGTTAACGGTAGTTTGTATAATTAATTCGAAAACCAAACACACACATGAGAGAGAGACCTTGTTAAAATCTTTTTTTTTTCTTGTCCTTCGTGTGTTTTTTTTTTTTTAAATTTTTATTTAGTCATCGAAAACCGGCGATAATAGCTAGTTAAAGTTAACAACACCCATGTTGAATGAATTACTTAACCGCGTTACCACAGCAAACGTGCATCATTGCAAACTCGGTGCATCCAAAATAATAATAGCGAAGAAGAAAATTTGATAAAGAAACAAAAAATCTTGTGTAGGATTTGAAATTGAAAAGTGGGCGATTTGACATGATTTTTTTTTTTTTTTCCATTCGGAATAAATGAAAATTCATCGTTGTTTAACCTCGAAAAAATTGAAAATCAAAATAGATGCTATTAAAACAATAAGGGGGAGATAAAAAATATTTGAGTTAATTTTTAAAGGAAAGTCATAACGGTGGGTTGAAAGTATAATTTATTTTAAAAAAAATATTATTTTATTGTGTAGGTTTATCAATTTTTTTAACGTTTTGTGTAAGCGAATCAATCAAAGTAAGCGAAATTCTTTTTTTTTTTGTTTTTGAATTATTTATGTTTTTTTGTTTTCCTACTTATTAAAACACGCGAGTAAATCTAGGAAGTGCACTAATGATAATTATTATGAATGATTTTTTTTATTATTATTTATTTTTTAAGAGAAGAAAAAAAAAAAAGATAAAGGTTGATATTTTTACAAACACGGCTATTAAATTTGTGAATGAAGGTTGTACAGACGGCAGTTGTAGAAATTCAAGATATAAAAAAAAATCGCATTAAACAATAAACCTTTTTTTTCTTTCTTCTCATTCATCCCGTAAGCAAAGATAACTTTTTTCCTATTTGGGAGTTGTTGAACCGAAGTTGAGCCTAAGGTCGTCTCCGTTGACGTCACAACTGCCGAGGCTATTAGCGAATTAGCGTAATTGCTACAATTCGCACGATTATGACTTCAATAATCTTTTTTGAGATGAGAAACAATTTTTTTTTGTAATTGACGTAATAATGAGAGATGAAAACGTTTACTTCCCTCCTTTAATTTAAATAATCAAATATTTAATGAGAGTTATTAAATGTTTCTTTTTTTTAAAAAAATCGAATCGAACGGAGGATTCGTTTTGCCCCCCGAGAATTTAATTAGTAATCCGATCCATTTATTTGGCTACTTTTGTGTAATTTTTCTTAGCGTTTCCATTTCCTAGCTACAGTATCATTAAACGCCTACCTTATCTATTTGAAATCATACGTAATAGTCCGGTGATGGGATAATAATATTTTCGATCAGGTTTTGGATGGCTCCGAGTCATAGCTGGACTATCGTGCAACCAACTCATGGCAATTGTATTGTAGCCAAAAGACACGACCAGCTTGTTTTTTATTATTATTCGATTAATTAGCAAAATATATCCAGTTAATTTGATAATGTTTTTCAACCGTCTACCTAATGGCAGTGACAAACTAAATTAGAAAATAAATTGGTCTGCGCTTGTTGTTTATATTTTGACTTGATACACATGAAGACATCATTTATTATTATTTTTTTTTTCCTCCGTCTTATCGATTCAGACAGTTTCCAATTAATATAATTAATAATAGTTAATATTTTTATAAATATGATTTTTGCTCCAAGGAAATACTTAGAAAAATATATTACGAGTAAGTTTGTATAATGAGTGAAGGAAATAGTACTTAATTGTCAATAATGGATTTAAAAGACTAGTATATAAATAAATATAGTTTTCTTCTAAAGTGGAATTATTATCGCGAATTAATTAATAAGGAAATAAGGACAAGAGAATTATTTTTTTTTTAAATTATAATTATTCAAGTTTTTTTTTTTTAACTTAAGAAAAGAAAAGAATTGGAGAAAAGAATAGAAAAAACTGTGGTGTAATTCAGTAATAAAAATTCGATATTTATGTTTCTGTATATTTTCAAGTGAATTTAATATGACAAATCTAGTCATATTTATTTTCTTTAGATAATGTACGTTTTGATAGGGTGTAAAACGTAAGGGCCACCGTGGAGGCCACCCAAGTCTTTATACTAGGCTCGGCTATTATTTATTGACTTTTATTTTTTCTTTTCTTTCGCTGTTTTAAGTTTCAAAACGACGAGCTGAACAAATTCTTCATTTTTTATCGCGACACTTGATTTAAGCGGTTAACAAACCTGTATTAAATCTTTATTAAATGACCATAAAAAAAAAACTTTTAAATTGAGAAACCACACCGAATAAATAGTTGTGAATGGGAGGGAATGGAACAAGCATAGAGTATTAAGTTACCAGCTATTTATTTTGTACATGAATGCGTGAATTTCGATTAATCGCTGTTACTTGTCCAACCACAAGCACTTTCAGTATTCAAAATAAGAATAAGTCGAAGAGTTATAATTATCAATTTTTTTTTTCTTTTGTAAGAATGAATATATGAAAATATTATTCGGGTTTCAATTTCACTTGACGGTTTTCATCAACACTGTTTTCATGTTTATGAGGAAAGAAAAATGTTTTCGAATGTGCTCGGTCCCCAGCACGAACTTGATTCTTTAATTGTTAATTCACGCTCATCATCATTTTCCTGACTAATGATAATTGGCCCACCTTCTGTTTTCACCTTTTGGCAGATAATTTGTTTAGATTTTGTGTCTTTTTTTTTTTCTTCTTCTTTTTTCTTGTTCATTTGCAACCTACAACTTCTTCTTCCTCTCTTTCCAATTCTTTTTTCCCAAATGTTCAAGTCCAACAACGTTCGCTTCCTCGTATTCTATGTGGTCAGATAAAGTCAATCAAAGCTTATCAGACCGTGACAGTTTCACGCCTACCAATAAATTATGGTTATCTTCCTGTTATGCAAATGAATTTTAAAAAAAGTTACTTCAGCGAGTGTGGTGAGGAAGTTGTCCTTCTTCCCACCCCCTTTCTTTTTATAAACGAACGAATCACAATGTGAAAAAAAAAAAATTTTTTTTTTTGTCATTAAAATTTCGGTAAAAAAGCGTGCGCAACTGAGTGACAACGCATGATAAAGGCTGACTTCGAGTACAATGTAAATATTTTGCCTATTATAAGTTTTATCGACAAGAACGTTAAAAAAAAATATTTTTAATGTTTAGTAATTGTCATTTTATTCCAAAGATTTAATCATTCAAAAGTTGCATAATTACATGCACGCAATTTTAAATTCATCTTTTTGATGTTGGCGTTAATCGCGTTTACCACTCAATCGAAAGTAATAAAAAGTTAGTTTTGGTGTAGGATTCAAAAATTTTTTTTAAATCATTTAATTTCAACCAACGCGAATTTTTTGTTTATTGGTATTATTAATGGGTAATTAAAATAATGAAATTTTTTTTACACAGTAATTAATTTTAAGAAACAATTGCTAATCTATGATAATTTCGAGCAAGTTAAATAATTTTGATAATAGAAATCAATGTTTGCATAAACTTCGAAGGTATAAAATTATTAGTAGTTTTATGTGCTTATATCAAATATTAAATTAATGATTGAAATAGAGAGTGAATTAATACGTTGGTAAATATTAAATCATTAATTTTTGGGATTTCCAATTAAGTAATCGATACGAATATTGGACGAATTACCTTTCTTAACGTTCCCCTTTACTTTTTTTAAAAAACAAAATCAGATATTCGAGTATTGTAACTTCTCAATTAATTAAGTGAAAATTGTATTCAATCACAGTTTTAAATTTCATAATATAGAAATGTTTTATTTTCAATTTACAATATTCTCTTCGTTAACGGAATAACATTTTAGCGATATCTGTTCATACATTAATTCTATGAAATGATTTAGTTGTTCTGCCCCACGTATTATTAGATTTCTAATAAAAAATTAACAGAAAAAGTAGTAAAAAATTGGCAAATAATTATTATTCCAAGTACAGTACCTTGTGTTAGGGTTTTGAGCAAATTTGATGAGCATATTCGGCGTCACGCTTTCCTTTAAAACATTTTCCTGTTTCGTTAATTGAAAAAAAAAATTGCATGAAAGAGAATTATTTTAAGTTACTGGTATCTGTCAGTTTTTACCGATTCTAGCCCTAACGAGGCTGCAAAACTTTCCAACATGTTGCACAATTCGAGATGAGACAAATCTTCAGCTTTTTCTTCAAGGTTTTTTTTATCAGCCATCTCTAGCACTCTAGAAATAAAAGTTGACACTCGTATAATAATCTATAGAAGTAAATTTTCATCTACAATGGCTAAAGCACCTTTTTAGATGAAATTTTAATTTGATTAAAGCAGGATAAAAGCGACGAAGGAAAAGACAAGTATCGTTTGCCGAGGGAATGAAAGACGGTTTATTATATTTGATGGGATTCCCTGGTTTGCTTGAATTATAACTATCAATGACTAAACCGCTAAATCAAAATACATAAGACAAATAATATAATTGATTGAAAGAAATTTACTTGCCAGTTATAATTAATGAAATTCCAGGTTTTGGCAAAGGCACTTTTAATAATTTCCATGTCATTTCTGGTTTTAAGCTCCTGGTCTTTATAATCTAGCCCCACATAATCTAAAAATTCGGGTTTTTCCACTTCCAAATTGCACATTTTTGAAGGCGGGGTCGATATATCAGGAAGACCATCAGAATCGGTGTCACTTTCATCACAACTTTCCGTTCGTTGCTTTGATCTTAGATACTTTTTAAATTCGTCGATCTTATTAAGGACGTCGACTACTTGTTTGTAATGCTTTATTTCGGGTTTAAAAAGCATAATCAAGCTTTGACTAGCGTTTAACAAAACTTCTATTTCTTGAGCATTTAGGGAATCTGGTTAAAGGATTGTTATTTGAATTTGAAGAAAACAATTTCTTTAACTTAACAATAATTTACCCTGACCCGTAATATAAGGTAATTTATTGATCAATTTGTTCAAACCAAGCGTTTCGTCTTTAGAAACTAAATTAACGAATACCGCATCCCAATGTCTAAAAGTAAATCGGAAATAAATTATCATTAACGGTTTTCAAAATATAGTTGGGGGGTGTTAAATTACTGTTTGATTCCAGCCAAAAGGGTTCTCAAAGTCCACGGCGGCTTATCGAAAACTTTATCTAACCTATATTTATTATACCCGGTATTCAACAATTCAGTTCAGATCAAAATTTACAATATTATTTCGATAAAAAGATATTACCATTCATTCCCATAAATAGCTTTCATTTCATACTGTAATATATCTGCCAGTAGTTTTAACAGCATGCCATTCCAATCACCGTAAATGCGTTTAAATTCTTCGTCAGGTATCTTATCCTTATCTAATTTTACTTCTAAATGAAAGTTCAAAAAAACAATTATCATAATTTTTATTTTTTTTTAAATAATCGTGGGGTTAACTTGCCACTTTTTGCTTTAGTTTTCGGTAAAGGTAAATAAGTCGATAGATAAAGATTAATGTGAGCCGATGAACAGACTTCTATTGAATATTCGATCGCTTTATTTGACAAGTGAAAATCGTTACTTAAAATAATGACATCGCTTTTGTCTGAAGAATGAAATAAAAATTAGTAAAGAAATTAATATTAAATTAACATTTCATGTTCGTGATCAAATTGAACCAACGTACGTTTTTCTTTGTATTGCAAGCAGCACTGGGTAATACTTTCTTCGGGTGATTCCGCTTTCGACTTGGGCGCCTAAAAAAATACGAGTAATACAGTAAAGTTTCCTAAATCGCGAATAAATTATCTATTTTGTGGATACCGTTTCACCGACAACTTGAACATCGCGAAGCAGAAAAGCCTCGTGGACGAAGCTGACAGCTGCCTCGGCTAAACGCGTGAGATGGGGTCTCTGAAAGATTCAGTTTTAAGCGTCCTTACAGTATTATTATTTCTCAGTCAAGTGTTACTTTATGTTTGCCGTATTTTATTAAGTCAAGTTCCTGTAGAACAACGTAAGGAATAACGAGTAGAAAAGAAGCTTCGGGACTAGTATTGTTGTAGTCTTTTTTCATATTTCGTATTAAGCTGAGCTCGCCTAGTAAGATATTCGTATCCACGACGATGTACAATTTCTTAAAAGAGACGAGTATATTAATATTAATTGACATAAAAACAGATTTACATTACATTTTTTGGGCGACTTTCATTCATTTGATGAAAATTTGCTAAAGCATTGTTCCAATGTGAGAGATCAAACATCACCTAAAGCGAGAAAATAATAAACGACACGATCGGTTACATGTAACAATAGTTATAAATTACCCGACTATTACTCGCTATATGCATTCGTAGTTGTCGAATCTAGAATAAATGATTGTTAGGCGTGAGACAATATTAGACAGAGATTTATAATTAATTAAACAAATATCAATAACCTTACGTCAGTCACGATAGTTTCTGGGCTTATAATGACGAAATCTCGAGCTTCGTCCTCTTCTGGCTTCGAACTACTTTTCTCGGAAACCCTGCTATCCCCACCCGGTTTTTTTGTTTTTAAAATATATTTCTCCAGCCAATCCGTAACATATTTGGCTGAAAAATCTTTCTTTGCATTGGTTTTATCCTCCATCATAGGTTATTTTTGAGTTTCGTATCTTCGCTTATGAACGCCACATGATTGCAGCAGCGCGTGCGAACTGTAGGAATGCGAGCATAGTAGTTTCTAGTATTGAACGCTAGGTGGCGGCAGATTGTTATTATTAAAAGTGCATCCCCGCGAAGGGGGTCACACTGAAGGATACACTCCAAAGGGTTGTCTGCTAATGCGTTCACCGACGAAATGTTCACGGCACATTTTAAATTAACCAAACACTATCGCATTCAACTTTTAATTTTAATACCATTTAAAAAAAAAAGTTTTAAGTAGTTTTTCTATTTATGCGATGTAACGTCACTTTCTTCACTCCTTTTGAAATTAATAGAGAAAAGAACAAATGAATTTCATTAAACGAATCTTAAATTTATACAGCAAAGTTTGACATTTTATTTTGTGATCAAATAACTGTAAAAACATCGTAACATATTATAAGCAATTAGACGTAATGCACATCCTTGATTATGATATTACATTTCATAAGCTTAAAGCTAGTTAAAATATTAGCGCATTCATATTATATACATGATATTAACATTGTCAAGAACAATTGATACAAATTAAAAATATCGCAATTTTTAGATAATATGTGAAAGCTTGTAGTTAAATGTTTCATTTTCAAATTTTTGGCCCCTGAAACTGACATAGATGTATAGCCTATCGATATTAACATGCCTGAGAAGAATAAGAGTAATTATGGTAGTTAATTGCAAGAAATAAACTTTTATGGAGTATTATTCTTTGAAGCTATTCGGGTGTTAATTCTTCATGTTCTTCCAACGATACTTGTTTTTGGCAGCACCAATTTCTAGATTTGTGGAGTTGAGCCGCTCTCTGCCTTATTTCGATCAATCTGGACGAACTGGCTACTTTCTCTTCATCTTCGATCAAAACAGGTTTAGGCACTTTCTTTTCTCGGTCCAAATGATAGATTAGATTTTGTAGAACATCGCTGAATTTCACTTTATTTTCCTTGTTTACCGGGAATTGCATGGCGATGATTTTCAAATCATTGGGTTGTATTACTTGAAACGGCGGATCTAAATAGTGCAAAAAGTCGGAAAGGTCCTCCAACGACAACGCGCCAGTTGCATCGGGATCGAAGACTTTCCACGTTTGTTTAAAATTTTCCAAGTTTTCGCTTCCGATTCCCAAACGAAATCGTTCTTGCAAGTGAAAGCAATTTTCCAGAAAAATGATTGTTCCGGAAGAGATAAATAAAAAGAAACTAATGATAATATAACTCAAAACGAATAGACCGGCTAAATGCCCTTCTTGGCTCATCCTATTGTAAAGTCCGTCCCAGGCGCCGAAAAAAGCAATTTCGAACATGATGGAATTGGCGGAAAAGAAACTTTGGAAATTGTGCAGTTTGTGAGGGTTAACGTGCGCGAACAATTGCATGGCTATAACTGAGAAAAAAGTCATAATAATGGCCACGACAAGGCCAACGTTGAAAATGGCGGGAAGACATATGCGAACCATGAGGGCAATGCGCTTGACCCATTTCAACCATTGCACCAGGCGAAACAAGAGCAACCACATGAACAAAGTTGGCGATGCTAGGTACGCTTGCATATGAGGAATTAAAAGGGCTAGAAGTAAAAGTAAAGGAATTTGTATTAATTTAGTTAATCCAAACACAAATGGTTCCTTACTTATGAGCACAGCAATGACGTTTATAAAATTGTACGTATTCCATGGGTTTTGAAAGTAGGCTTTTCGGTAGACGAAAAGTTGAAGTAGTATTTCAATAGCGAAACCTACGATTAAATTAATTTCAGCGTAGTAAACAAGCTGGTTGTTCCAAGTTGTCGCAGTTGAGGTATGGCTGTGGAAACCCAGGACAATTGCGTTGATCAACAATAACAAAATGCTGTAAAGGTCGAAATATTTGCTAGAGACGAAATTAGAAATGAAGCGCAGACTTCCGGTCTATAACGTAAACATAATACTGTATTATTTAGTTGTATAAGAGTGGATGAACTAGTAGAATACCTCAACTGGCATAATCAACTTTTCTGGATGTAAGAACCAGTGCTTTCTCTTGATGGCCAATCGCTTTCGCTGATTAGACGTCATTAATATTTCGATGTAGCCTCCTCCTATTTATTTTTAGAAATATGAAAAGTTAGCATTCAAAATGGCAAAAATACCATGTACGGTAAATGAATAAATATTATTTATCTCTTTTCTATGTTCGTTGTTTTGGATGATAAATGAAGAAACGATAATGGCGAGGCATACAAATCCTCCTATTAAAATGAAGCCCATAAAATAGAAGGCAATTGGTTGCTAAATTTTAATTTAAAATGAGTGTGCGCATTTTAATTTGTAAAATTTGTTTTCTTACGGGGAATATATAGAAATCTTCCGCTTGATGCCATATTCCTATCCATCCTTTAAAAGTTGCCTATTTAAATTTTTTTTTTTAAAAAAAATGTTATAAATAATAAGGTGTTAAATAATTATAATAGTTACAATTTGGAGAAGAGCCACGAAACCGATGAGACCGTCTCCAAAGTAAATATTGTGATTGCTTTCGTTTAGGAAATAGCTGCCGTGTGTAAAAATGTCGGTGAAATGAATTGAAAAGAGAAGCCATACGAAGCCGGTTACAGTGATGGCCTCTAATAACAATACTTTTCGGTAAAATACAGCTTCGATCACAACCTATAGATTTATTTCGTAAAGTTCCAATTTCATTAAAGAAATCATCGATGGTTATTATTATTAGTTATTGCTATTTCCTATCCAATTACTTTAAGGTGTTCCAGTCGTGGAATTAAACGTAAAATTCTGAGTGGGTTAACAACGAGGCATAAATTGAAGATAATATGAATCTAAAAAGATATTTTTAATGTAACTTTTAATTAAAAAGTGGAATAATATTTAACTTACTAATGTTATGCAACCATCGAATCTACTCCAGCCGTTGCTAAGATACGTTTTGAAACCTTCGCCGGTTATTTGCAGAGCAATTTCAAAGGTAAAAATGGCAGCAACAACGTAATCGACGTAGTATTGTATAAAAGGTATTGGAATTGCCTGCGAATGCAAACCATGTCTATAATTTATTAGATTCTTATAGTACTATTATTTACGTATGGAATGCAGCTTAAAACGATGATAATGGTAATAAATCCCTTCCAAATACTATTGTTGGACCAAATGAAAGCCCGTCTTCTAGTGGCAGACCAACAACTGGTTCTTTCTGAGGTAGATAGGGATTGGAAAGGGGTAGTTTTGCTACAACAATCCCAACAGCACGGTGCAAGATTTTCTTCATCTAAGAAAAATATTTGCGTAATACTAGACTCCCCTTTTTAACCTGATTTACAATGTTACCGGTTATTTCATTGTGGTTGCTGGTTCTGTGTGTTTCACTGCCGGCATTTTGTTCCGTCAAGTTTTCTGTGCCAATTCTAAATGAATTTCATCATTTAATTTCGCTCTTTTTTATAAAATAATTTATTAAACTTACCCGTTGATTGGACTTCTCGTTCTGTTTAAACAAGAAGTAATTTGATGCCAAATACTCGAAGATTTTTTACTCGTGGCATGATGGTCAGTGTCAAATAAATTGTCAGTATCAAGAATGGTCAAAACTAATTGAATAAATAAATGGGATACCTGTAAAAGAATAATAATTATTCTAAAGTTTTATTTGTTTATTCAAAAGTTTTTAAATTTACTAAGACGTAAGAGGAGATGATGACGACGAGAAAATACAGGCAAGCTAGCGTCCAGTTGCCAACGGCCAATAGCGGCAAAAGATTTTCGATCCATTCTCCCGCAAATGCTCGAAAAACTATTAAAAACGATTCGAAATCGTTGAGAAAGTTCCATCGATGAGGAAGATCGACGTAATGGTGGAAAAATAACGCGGTGCCGACATTAGCCAGGGTTTCGATGAATATGAAAACCATCCAAACGCTGACTTTATGAATCTTCATAATTGATCGGAACATTTTCCACGATCTGGCGATTCTCAGAGCCCTTACCTTTGTAAAAAAAAAAAAAATAGTTATTGTGGTATAACGTTAGAAGTAAATCAGTTTTTTTGTAACTTAACTATACGCAACGGAGTAATAGATAGATCGATGTGAATCGACAACACCCACATAACGCCGATTACAACACTTAAAAATAAATCCAATTTGTTCCATCCATCCGAAAAGAAGCGTCGCGGAGCCAAGGCAATGATTTTTAAACACACTTCTATTATGTACAGCACATCTATGACCTACAAATTAAAATGTAATTAAGCTTATTCAATATTGATCACCTTAAAATAATAATAATGTTGTACTTTAATTAATTTGAGGGTAGCATACTGAATAGAGTATTGTAACATTGGATTTTTTTTTCTCAGTTTTTACATTTTAATTAAGCATTGTTAAAATATAATAATTTACCCAAAAAATCCAAATGAAGGCGTAATAGACGTTGGGAGGTATTAAGTCGTGATTGGCAAGTTCACCTATGAGGATTATAGCGATTATGGTGTAGATGTACCGTTCAAAGTAGCGATGAAAGAGAAAGTCTTCCAATCGCTTTCGACATGGAGAGCAGGTCCCGCAGCACTTCCAATCCCACATTATATCAACACATATTTGCCAGCACTTCCTGAACTTGTTTGGGGTTTCGTAATTCTCTCCAATTACGGAATTATTTACGTCTACAAAAAGTTTTATTTAACCTTTTAAAATTAGTTTTTTAGTTCCATTTTTACCATTGGTGGGTTGAGTCAAAACCACTTCGATTTCAGCTTGAAAAAAATAAATCATGTTAGAATATTTAAGCATTTTAATTACTGGTAGTTTAAAAAATTACCATTTGACGATTGTCCATTTTCGTGAGAGTTCAACGAAGCCGGCAAAGTAGAAGATTTTTCAATCGTTTGTTCTGATTTCTATAATTATTTTAAATTTAAAATTGAATTATTTGGTTTTTTTTAAAAAATCCACATGTATCTCAAATCAAATCGACGACGAACAAGTGAAAGGTTGTGTCACCATTATAATTTGTTAGCTGACCTTTGAGTCGTTTGAATCTATCGCGTTTAATTGCTGAAAGAATCTCGTAGCCCCAATTGCGACGTAAGACGCAAAAAGATTGTTGAAAAGTAGGTTTACGATTACCACAAACAGGAAGAAGATGAAAGGATACAGTCCCACTGTTTTATAAAGCTGTAAGGAGAACCAATTGAGCGAAGGATAGATATTTATTTCAATTATATATTACATCATTGTATAACTCTTCCAAAAAATCCCTGAACATTAAACGGAAAGTCGAAAGGGCGGCGTATCCTACGTGGTCAAAGTTGGTAAGGCCCTGGTCAGGGTTTTCTCCTCGGCCAGCCACGCAGGTGTAGTTTTCTGGACAAAATCTGAAAAAATGGTTTTAAATACAGTAGGTTCAAAAATAGTTTGAATTTTATTGTTAGGATTACATCGATCCTGTTTGGTTGCCGCATAGATAAGTGAACTGGTCTTGGACCATTGTCGCGTTCTCGCTCCAATCCACCGGATCCGGTTGACACCTGTTGCGTAATAATCCCGAATACGAGTTGAGGGTAAATAGAGTAAACACCAGGTACACGAATAGGAAAGATATCATCAAGTCTTTTAACAGAAGGACGTTTTGAAACGCGGCTCTAAAAGTTAATCTGGCCACTGAAAATATCAATAATTGTCTAATAAATTAAATTTAAAATAAAAAATTGATTTATACGTGGAAATAGTTGAATTAGTTTTAGCACTCGCAGCGATTCGATGGCGTCCAAAACGGGGATGTAATGGGGCTGAATTATAAATCTGTAAAAGAACAGTTCATTTGTTTTTTATATGTAATTCAGAAAATTAATTTAAATTGGTTGTTGTAGACTTACGATGTTGTCATTATGATGATTATTATTAAATCCAACCAATTCCAAATATTTCGAAAATATGAAAAAGGATGTCGAAAGGCGCCCAGGGCAATTAACTTCAGATTTAATTCAATGTTGAATATGGCTAGAAAGTAAATTCGCAAGCTAAAATATATAACAAATATTAAAGAATTAGTCTGGTCAAACCTTAATAGTGTAATATTGCTCTTCAAAACTTCATTTTTTAAAAAAAAATGTTAGACTGCTCGTATTTTATTTTAATAATATTTCATTTAATTTATTGATTATTGTTTCGTCATCATAAATTAAATGTTTAACAGCATGAAATATTATATTTTGTTTCAATATTTTAACATTTAAATTAAAAATATGAAGTTTTGTTTTTTATTCTAAATTGTAATTCGTACATGTGCGTGGCATCATTCCAAAACACCAAAAAGACTAACATTGAAATGATCATGAAATAGCGAAATAAAGTGTGACAAATGGTTCTGATCACCGCCCATCTTATACAATTGAAAGCATCGAGAAAAATCAATGTCTTTTCACTGCTAAATCGATGGATTTCCCAATTGCTTTCGATGACCACAAAAGTCTAGAACGTGATATTTAAGTTTTATTATGATAGATTAAGGGAAATAATTTTGTTTACGTTTTCATCTTTATAATAATCGTCGATTTCGAATATTGGAAGTCCAAAATAAGATTTTGGAAAGTTGAGTCTGTAAAATTTTGGTAATATCATTCCCGATTCCAAGCTTTGGTCTGGCGTCAACGATGCTTCTCCAATTGTCCTTTCTTCCGGCGCATTGTTTCCTGACGAAGGCTTCAAAAGGTGAAAGGATAACTTCTTTTGGCAAGGTTTTTCAGCCATGTTTTTAAATAATTATTGTTTGCTTCAAAACAATTATTTAATTCTTTTTCTCCACTTAGCCGCAATTTCTAGAAAACAAATGGGAAGAACTTTAATATTTTATTAAAATATGAACCTCTTAAAAATGTTTGTATTGGAAAGGAAGGAAGGGGGGGGGGGATGGATGTTTATAAAATTAAATATATTTGGATTTTGTTAATGGAGGCAGATTGAATGAAATACGAAATATCACGTGAAATTGGTTTATATAGTGGAGGGGGAGAAATGTAATTAAAGCCATTTAATTATAATCAACTTAAAAATCATAAACTTGCCATCATTTACATTAACCAATATTCTATCTACATTGTGTAACGCTTTATTTTCTCGTTGAAAGAGTTTGTATGTCATCATGATATATACGAGCAATTTAAAAGTAATTTTTTAAGAAGCTCAACAACACAGATAAGAAATGTTTCTTCTATACCGGTACTGTAAAATGTATTTGAAAATTTCTCTTATGTTTGTAGTTTTGAAAGTCAAAATCATTATGACATTGTTTGCTTCATATTTTTCAAACAAAAATTAACAAAATTTAAAATTCATTATTCAAGTACATGTACCGGTATTTGTCTTTTCCCTTACAGAAAAAAATAGACTACCCGGTATAATAATTATTATAGCTTTATATTGTTGTAGCGAAATTGCATTTATTCAAATTTCAGGAAAAACCGGCATTATAATATATACCGACTATATATAAAGTTTTGAATATCTTACGCCATCATCGCGATCGGTTAAAGAAATGAAAAATGATTTTGTGATGGTTATGTTTTTCTTTTTTAAAAAAATTAAATTTAGTGTCAAAATATTATCATTTTGACAAACATTTTTTGCCCGTAATTATAGTGCTAGTTTAAGCAATTATTTGCCTGAACCCGTGCATTATATTCAGCTAATACTGCTGCGATAAAATTATAGTATTAATTTGAAGTGACACAACATTACTGTGTACAAGATTACATAACCTACTTTAATAACTTTTCGGCATTCAATTATTTATGAAAAATTAAACATGTATTTTATATGCATTAAAAAAAAAGCAAGGCTGTAAAATGCATTTAATAAATATGAAATTTTATTTTTAAAAAAAAGTTTATAAATAATATTTGAAAAATTAAATTTTTTAAATTATATTACCTGATTCTTTTTTTGTGCGGAAGTTTGTGTAAAAGTTTACCGGCCGGAGTGTTTTACAAAGTTACTTTTAAAATAAAACTAAGGAAGGAATTTGCGCTGCATCGTTATTATAAAATGGTCCAACTTAATAATGATAAATAAACACATATTAAAATGTTTTTTTTACGGCCTTGCATCGCTGATGAAAAAAATAGGAAAATAAGGAACTGCGCATTTACTGAAACGTCAATTATCTTTAATCTAACATATAAACATCTGGCTTCTTGTTTCGAGGCTATTTCAATACTGTAGTGAATTGCATTACATCTGTCCATTTTCTACTACTGTATATATTTACGAGTACATACCCAGTTCCGGCGTGCAAGAAGGCTGCTATTATTAAGTGAGGCAAAGCTTACGACCGACCAAAGGGAAGTTTTATGATCGAAATTTATGCGTAACACAGCCGGCTTTGACATAACCACAAAGTGACAAAGACCAAAAAAAAAAAAATAGATTGTCGCGCACACAGGTTTTCAAGGTGATCTTGGGGATTGGGATTTGGGGCGATTGTTAAGAGTTTTTGTGCACTGGGCTTGCCCCAAAAAAAAAAAAAAAAAAAAATAGGAGGGACAACAACTTATATGTACTGTACTTATTTTTATTTTATTTTTTAAATCTATTATGATGTGAGATAAAATTGAAATATAAATAGTTACTGAACATTAGTTACTTTGAATGGCATTAAGATTATCGAATGGCCTTATTTTTTTGTTAATTCAATTAAATAAATACTCCGACTTTAGAATTATTGGTTGAGAGGCTATTTCGTTAAGAGTCTTAAATTACGGACCCGTCTGGTAGTTTTATTTGTAATCAAATTACAGGCGTCTTAACCAAGCAATTACATGGCCTTGTTGACAAAATAATGTCATATATTTATAATTGGCAAAAGTTTAAAAAAAAAAAAAAAAAAAATGAGAGCATTTTTATACTGTTACATTGCATTGAGATTATAATCCGTCAAAAACAAACGATAAAGTCTAAAATATTATTTATATTTATTAAAGGCTAATCCGTTGTCAATTCCTCATTTTCTTCCGTGGATTTTTTCTTCTGACAGCACCAAAATGTGCTTTTGTGAAGCTGCGCCGCTTTCTCTCTCATTTCGACCAATCGGGATGAACTAGTGGGGACTTTTTCTTCTTCATCTTCCTCTAAAATAGGTTTAGGCACTTTCTTTTCTTTGTCCAAGTGATAGATTAGGTTCTGCAAAACGTCGCTGAATTTCACTTTATTATTCTTGTTGACCGGGAATTGCATGGCGGTGATTTTCAAATCGTTGGGTTTCTCCACTTGCAGCGGCGGGTCTAAATAATGCAAAAAGTCCGAAAGATCATCGAAAGTCATAGATCCGGTGGCGTCAGGGTCGAATATTTGCCACATTTTCCTGTAGTTTTCGAAATTTTCGTCTTGAATTCCCAATCGAAGTTTTTCGTTGATGTGAGAGTAGTTTTCCAAGAAAATGACCGTTCCAGCCGTTATGAAAATAAAAAAGCAAATGATGAGGTAATTGACGACGAACAAAGCCGCGAAATGTTCTCCGTCGTGCAAGGCGCTATACACAGAATCCCAAGCTCCGAAGAATCCAATTTCTATTAGAACGGAATAAGCCGAAAAGATATAATAAAAATTGTGTATTTCGTGTGGTTGTAGGTGCCAGTACAATTGCACCGCCGTTGCCGCGAAGAAAAACATAATAATTGCCGTAAAATCTGCGACGTTGCTAATGGCCGGCCAACAGATGCGAAACATAAGGACAATTCGCTTGACCCATTTTAACCAACGCAACAAACGAAACGTTAGTAACCAAAATAGAAAAAACGAAGATACGAAATACGCTTCAATAAAAGGAGTGAAATGAGCTAAGAAAAAAAAAAATTAATAAAGAATTCATTAAGGAACAAAATTATTTTGATGTGCCTTACTTAATAAGATGCCATTGACAAGTACGAAATTGAAAACATTCCACGACTTTTGGAAGTAAGCTTTTCGATAGGCAAAAATTTGAAGTCCAATTTCAATAACAAAGCCGGCAATAAGAACGAGACTGGCATAATCGGCAAATGTGTGGCTCCAATGCTCAACTTTTGGAGAATGTGAATATACACTCCACGAAATTGTGTTGAACAGTAGTAATATAATGCTGTATAAATCAAACAGTTTGTGGGAGACGATGCGCGTTATCAAACCCGTCTAAAACAAATGGAAAAATTGCACAAGTTTTTTTTAAAAAAATTAAAATTAAGGAGAAAATGAGCTTGATGTTCTACCTGATTAGGGGAAAGAGACTTTTCTGGAACCATAAACCATTGTTTTCTTTTTAAAGCCAATTTCTTGCGTTGGTTAACAGTCATTAATATTTCAACATAGCCTCCTCCTATTTAATTTTCAAATGAAAAATAATAAAAACACTTAAATTTTGTAAGCAAATAAATATCCTAATTCCAATAATACGCTTAAATGAAAATAATTAATTTTTTAAATATTGTATATACGGTACAGTAATATTATTATAAAATTAATGTAAAAGCGATTCTTATCTCTTTTCTATGCGCGTTGTGCTTGATGATTAACGAAGACACTATGATTGCGAGGCAAACAAATGCGCCGATCAAGATGAATCCCATGAAAAAGCTACCTGTTACAATCTAATTAAAACCGTTAAAAAAATAATGACCGATTAAATTTTAATGAAAAGCCAAATAAAAAGTTATTTGCCCGTTCTTCTGATAGTTCAGCTTCTTGCCACACGCCTATCCATCCTTTGAAAGTTGCCTAAGATACATAACATTACTTGAATGCAATTGGAAGAAAAATTAAAATTAGATTTACAAATTGAAGAAGAGCAATGAAACCGTTCATAACATAATCAAAGTTGACCACATGCCTAAATATGGTATGGTTTTGACCCGTGGTATCATTCGTACACATGGGTAATGGCAAGCGTTCACCTTCGCTCGTTTGACAAGCTAGGGAATACGAGAAGAGATGAGAACCTTCAATTGCGAAAAGGAGCCAAACAAAGTTGGTGATGGTTATAGCTTCCAACAGCAAATCCTTTCGATAGAATAACGCACGAACGACTGCCTACAAATATATTAAAACGTAAAAAACGAATGTAATATTACAATTTTCGTTAATCAGAAATAATTTGATAATTATTATTACTTTGAGCTTTTCCAGTCGTACAACTAAGCGTAGAATTCTGAGCGGATTCTGAGCGTAGAACACATTGAGAATGAGATGAATCTTTAAAAATAATTAGGAAAACCGTTCATTTTAACTAAATTTATTATTAAAATTTAGTTAAACTCACTAATGTAATAGAAAAATCAAATAAAGTCCAGCCGCTACTAAAATACGTTTTGACACCTTCTCCAATTATTTGCAATGTTATTTCAAAAATAAAAACCACCGCAACTACGTAATTGGTATAGATGACGACATGGGGAATCGGCAACAACTGCAAATACATTTTTGGTCAATGGAAATTTACAAATTGATATTTTTAAAGGCATTACGTAAGCGAAACAACTTAAGATGATGATGGTATTAATAAAATTTCTCCAAATACTATTTCTTGACCAGTTGAAAGCTTTTCTTCTAGTGGATGACCAACAGCTAGTTCTAACGTTTGAAATGGACAGAGGTTGGAAGGAGGTTCTTCGGTTCAACCAATCCCAACAACACGGTTGAGGATTCTCATCATCTATAATTTTTTTTTTTGGTATCCATTACAATGAATATTATAATAATTATGCACCATACCACTGTTCGCGTGTTGGTGGTCCTGGTTATCACCGTGAATTCCATTTGTATCAGCTGGTTCTTGTTCATTAGTTTCAGCTTGTTCGCCGTTTCTAAACAAAACATTAGTTATCTGTTATTAGTATAAAGTATTTTTTATATAATACCCGCGAATTTTAATTTTACCCTATTATCATTTTAGTATCTTCATTTCTTCGTATGCATCCAATAATTCGACTGAGTAAACCAGGGGATTTTTCAGTTGTCATGTGATGGTCCGTGTCAAATATATTGTCGGTATCAAGAATGGTGTGAACCAAAAGTAAAAATACGTTCACTACCTAAAACAAAATGTGATGAATATTAATATAAATAATTACTTTTTCCGAATATTATGTTTGGTAAAAATTACAAAAATGTAAGATGACATAATGAGGATGAGAAAATAAATGTAGACCAGCCACGGGTGATCTGCAACCGCTACTAGCGGCAACAGACTCTCTACCCATTCGCCGGAAAATGCTCGAAACACTAATAAAAAGGAGTCAAAATTATACCCCAGACCCCAGCGATGAGTAATATCGACGATATAGTGATGATGAAATAAGGAAGTTCCAATATTAGCCAACGTCAGCATAACGATGAAAAGCATCCAAACGCTGACTTTGTGGACTTTGAAAACTAAACTTCCTTTTTTCCATGATTTCATGTACCTCAGCGCTCTTAACTTAAAAAGTTTATAAAATTAAATATACTGTATTGTATTTGCATGTATGATGGGTATTGCTTACAAAACGGAGCGAAGAAAGAGGCAAAAGTATGCTTCCAAACTCCACAGCAAGTGCCGAAAAACCAAGGAAAGCTATGAAAAAATCCAATTTATTCCATCCGCTGGCGAAGAATTGTTTGGGAGTCAAGGCAATAATTTTTAATATGACTTCCAATAAATATAAGAAATCGATCACCTATAATAAAACATTTAGCTAAAAATGTAATTAAAACAAATTGAACAATAGTTTACCAAAGTTATATATGAAACGATAGTTGTAACTTCAGGTGACATTTGGTGATGAAAAAATATTTCGATAAAAAGTATTACGGCGATGATAGTGTTGATGTACCATTCAAAGTATCGATGAAACAGGAAGGCCTCCAATTGTTTTTGGCAATTACTCCTCGGACAACACTTCCAACCCCACACAAAATCCACAATTGAGTTCCATATTTTTAGTATTTTACTCGTATTTTCGTCTTTTTCGGTTTCGTCTACATCTAGAAAATACAGTAAATGTTTTAAATAAATATTTTAAGTGCGTTGGGTCGTTCTTACCGCTGCTGGTTGTCGGTTGGGTTGCCACCACATTAAATTCGACTTTAATTTAAATCAAAATTATAAAATAATAATAATACTTATTTAGAAACTAATAGTATGGGTTACCATTAGATAATTGATTATTGTCTTCTGAAGTTAAAATATCATCGACGTATATTGTTGGCAAATTCGAAGAATGTTGATCCTATTTATTTATTTATTTTTTTGAATGATAAAATTAATAATTACAGTGACAGAAATTTAAAAAAGAAAATAATACTTTGGAATTTTTCGATTCTATAGCGTTCAGTTGCCGAAAAAATTTAGCTGTTCCTATTGCGATGTAAGACGCGATGAAGTTATTGAAAAGTAAATTGAAAATTATAAGCGTTAAAAAGAAAATAATTGGCCATGATCCATAGGCTTTATGCGTCTAAAATAAAAGAGAAATTATTTTGAAATTATATTATTATATTTTTTAAAAAAAAAAAAAAAAATACGCTATAATAATTTTACATCATTATACAATGATTCCCAAAAATCTTTGAACATCAAACGAAAAACCGAAAGGGCGGCGTATCCGAAATTGTCAAAGTTGGTATATCCCTGGTCAGGATTTTCTCCTCGGTCAGCGACGCAAGTGTAGTTGACCGGACAATGCCTGCAGAATATCATTTAAAAAGTTTTTAAAAAATTTTCGATTTTTTTACGTTTTATAAATTATTATTACATGGCTAAAGTTGTGTTGCCGCACAAATAGGTGAATTCGTTTTGAACCGCTGTTGCGTTGTCACTCCAATCCACAGGCGGCGGTTGGCACCTGTTGCGATAAATTCCAGAATAGGAATGGAGTGCGAATATGATGAATGTCAGGTAGAAAAATAGAAAAGTAATTATCAAATCTTTTAAAAGAAGAATGCTTTTAAAAGCCGATTTAAAAGATAATCTTGCCACTAAAAAAAAAAATTCGAAATGAGAATTAAAAAATTAATAAATAAAATATTTCCAAATATTTTACATGGAAATAGTTGAATCAGTTTTAATATTCGAAGTGATACAACCGCATCCAATATAGGAAAATCATAGCGAGTAGGCCTGTAATTTTCGATATCAAAGGGCAAAAATGCGCTATTGAAAATGTAAAATAAAATAAATTACTTGAATAGACAATTATTTTTTTTTTTTGCTTCAATTTAATACTCACGTTACGTTCAGTATAACGAGAATCACAAAATCCAACCAGTTCCATAAATTTCGAAAATATGAGAAAGGGTGGCGAAAAGCTCCACAGGCAATCAGCTTTATATTCATTTCTAAGCTGAAGACGATGGGAATTATCTTTCTCAAACTAAAAATTGAATAATAATTTGTATTATGTATGAGGGGAACGCTTTTATAAATTATTGCTAGTGCGGTCTATATATTACATATAATTGAGTGGTCCAGTCCAAAAAACCAGAAACACGAGCATTGTAAGTACCAAAAAATAGCGGAAAAAAGTATGGCACGTTGTTCTTATCGTCATCCATCGCATCCAATTGAAAACGTCGAGAAAACCCAAAGATTTTTCCTTACTAAATCGGTGGATCTCCCAATTTCTTCCAATCACCACGAACGTCTAAAACGCCATGTACAATTATTAATAACTACCGGTACGAACTTAAAAATTCCAAAAAATGAATTAGTTAACCTTTTTATCATGATAGTACTCATCAATTTCCTCTATGGGAAGCTCAAACAAAGATTTTGAAAAACCTTTTCTATATGATTTCGGTAAAATAAATCCGGACTCTAGACAATCGTTGGGCAGTGGAGGAATCTCCGCAATTGTCTCTGCTTGGCTGACATTTTCGTCCGAAGTGGGTTTCAAAAGCCGAAACACCAAATGTTTTGTCTCTTTCATTTTTCTCTCTCAACTTAATTTGCGTAAGCAGCTATCGTAGTCATCTGGTCAAGATTTAACAAAGTTTTAAACATTTATTTATACACCAGCATTTTTTATTCACTATTAATATTAATACATTTACAGTACATGTATTCTGATTAAAATAAGTTTTTAGTTAAAATATCTACAAAATAATTTTACATTTTATGGATATGATAAACTAATAGAAGCAATTTATTTAATTACTGTATTGCTAATACAGTAGACTACATGTACAGTACTAAAGTTATCATTACATTTTTACATCGATCGTTATTTGATAGCACGCAATGTAATTAATATATTTTTTTTTTTTTACATTTCAGTGACATAAATTATCTCTAGAAATAACCAAAACATCAAAGTTGAATCCGATATTTAAAAATAGAATTTTTAGAAACCCGTTTATCATGTAGGCTGCCTGTATTACAGTATTGAAATTCTCAGTTTGGCACTTTGAATTATTATACTCTATGACATTTTTCCCCCGGCTTTTAATCATTTCCGTCGCTGCATTGTCCTGGTTTTTTGATGGCTAATTGCCTGTTTACTTTAATTTAACGTGGGTAGATAAATTTGCTTTCAAACTTTGGTCAGTTAATAATTAGTCGCATTACATGTTCAATTAGATCGGATGGACTTACATAATGAATATTAGCCTACATTAATGTGTATCAAACGCTTAAATGTGTCGAGAAAGGGGGGGAAGAAAAAGATGGGAAAGGAAAGAGGTTGCTTCAAAAAAAAAAAAGATGGTACAGTAATAAATTAATTTATATAAGCGGAAATGCAGTCATTATTATATTATTAAAAAAAAAAACTACAGTAGAACCTCGATATTTGCCTTTAATCCGTTCCTGAGAAAAGGACGAATATCAAAAAAAAAAAAAGAAGCGATTACATGTATCGAAAACATTTTCCCCATAGAGTAACATTTAAAGTGTTTTAATCCGTTCTGAGCCCTAAATTTTACATTATTTTCCATGGGTCTCCTCTTCGAAAAAAAAAAAATTAAAAAAAAAAAAAAATATCGCTGCAAAAACATTTTAATTGTTATTAATAACATAATTATGTATTAATTATGTATCACAGAATTACCTGCATTGGCGTCTTTTTACACAACATTTTCAGGCAATTCACAAGCGCTTAGTTTTTTTCAGAATTTATCTATCGTGGTTTGTTTTGCTCTGCTTTTTAAAATTTTTCGAAATCATACACAGTAATTAATATTTTCTTTAAAAAAACAATAAAAACATGAAAATTTAAATAAAAAATTTAGTTAATGCGCGCTCTTTCATTCGCAGCTTAAAACTGCCTATCACCTGACTTAAAGGTCAGGTGTGACGAATATCGACGCTGTGGCGAAAATGAACGGGGAAAAAAAGGCGAATATCGAATAAGAAAACACAGGACGAATATCGAAAAGAGCGAATATTGGTGGGTGCGAATATCGAGGTTCTACTGTACTACATTCATGTTGTACGGTCTGCAATTTTAGCTTGACAGTTTTGTATTCAAAGCAAATTTAAAAGCTTTTTTTTTTTTTATAATTTGAAAAGTAACATTTTTGGAATTGTTAAATAATAATGATTAAATGATGTAAAAAAACATATTTGGATCTTTTAACAGCTAATGTCGTGAGTTTTTTTTATAAATAAAAAAAAAATATATTGCAGATTTTTATGTGCATTAATTTAAAATATTGCGCAAATTAATAAATTGTTTACCTCCCGAAAAAATTTAAAATTTTGGCAGAAATAATTGAGAAAATTCGAAAATGTACTTACCAAAATAATGATGCTAATGACAAGTAACAGTTGCTTTAAAATATTAACGCAAAGAGCGGTGGATGTAAAAAGATGCCAGCAGCCACTGGTGCTACATGTATACTGTAACAGTACTGCTCCTAACTCAGTGAACAAAAATAATAATATTATTATAAAGTATGAGTGTTTTTAAATTTGTCCAATTAGACCGAGGATATAAACATTTGGCTACTTGGTAGAGGCTATTTCGTTAAAAGAAGTTTCGCATCACGTTACATTCGATCCACCACTGCCATCATTAAATTTAATTCGAATTAATTCATTTTGTTTTGACTCTGACCAAAAAAAAAAAAAAATACAAGTGTACAGCAAGCATGCATGTACAATATTTAAATCTAGTAAGAAAATTTACTTTCCTTTTGATTTTTAATTCGATAAATAGACAAAAATTGAAGACTATATTAATTATTATCTTAAAAAATTTATTTTTAGAAACATGAATTTTTAAATATAAAAAGTATTTAATTCGAAATTCTCGAAGGAAAGAAATACAAAGTTTTTAAAATGAGGTAATAAAAATATTGAATTCAAACTTCACCGCTCTAAATTACATTTTTACGCTACACTGCTCTTTTTTTAAAAAAAAAAAAAAAAAAATGTAAATTGACCCATATTGACTTCTCTTGAATCGTAGACTGCAATCTTGAATGAAACGAAGTTAATTGCAATTACAGCATTACGCTCATTCATGTTAAGTTACAAATCGTCGAGTCATTACATGAATAAAATACCCATTAAAAAAATTAATTTAAAAAATATTAACGGTCCTGAGAAGTTGGACTAGACGATTTTTTATCAACAATATTGATGCCGTTATTATAGTGAATATCATCTTTTACATTATTATTTTTTGAAATATAACAACTTCGACAAACCGCGATGTACTTGTCAGCTCCGCCAATAACTTCGACCTAATTTTTAGAATTCAAATAAAATAATTTCAGTTAAGAGAATATTGCTTGAAACTTTACCTGAACTTCATCCGAAATTCTTTGAGTGTATGATGCTGGAAGATAACATTTCATACAAACTGCGGTCAATTTCACCACCTCTTCCGAAAGCGGTATTAGGTTTAATATAGATCCAAACGGCTATAGAACGTTAGTTAATACAATAATTTTTAAAAATTGATACATGTAATAGATCTTTCATTATTTTGAATGTTTTATACCTGTCTTTGAAATGTTCCGTCTAAGGCTGCGACAATCACCTTTTTCCCACAATTAGCCAAATTCTCACAAAAGTCTACCACATCAGGAAACTACAAATAATTATTTTGAATGTTATTAATCTCTTCTGTACATTTACAGTATTAACCCGTTATTATGTCGCACTCACAAACTGTCCTTCGTCAATTCCAATGACGGAAAATTCATTCGCCATTTTCATAATATGTAACAAATGAGTTGCACAAACTGCAGAATATATTTGTCTGCAAAAATTAAAATTTTAATTATTATTATTTTTTTTTCTTTCAGAAATTGGTCTTGGGAGTCATTCTCACTTGTCATGAGTCGACAGACTGCTGTCATCGTAGCGTACATCATTCGCATACTTCACAACCAAGCATCGATGGCGAGCAATTTGATACCGCTTTAAACGACGAATCAATTCGGTCCTACATTCAAAAGCACCGGTGAGTACACAATTATTGTCTCAGTCGAAATTTCAAAACTTACGTTTTCCCAGAAAACATCGGTCCAAGGATCAACTAGAATAATAAAAATGTCATGTTTGTAATTAGCTATGCTATTGACAGCCGATAACTTTTTGCTCAAGGAAACTGGGAATATAATTATTATCATGTCATTTGTGTACAGTATGTATTATATTTCATGGTTCAAGCTCATACGTTAGATTCAAACTTGGGGTTCAACGGCTTGTTTACCCAAGTGGAATATCAATACATGACATTGTATAGTATATGACATGTTATAAATTATTAATTGTATCATTAAATTACCTCAATGCTGCCATTATTCTCGTTCATCGTGAATCCTACTCGATAAGGTGTTGCAAAAATAAATGTGGGTTTAATAATGCACTATAGTATTTTAATATTTAAAAATTTTGATGTGACGCAACGAACAAGTTTAAACAAGACGATGAAGGAAATTAAGTGGAATTATGAAGGTGCGCGCCAAAATTACGCGCCTTTTCCACAGTAACAGCGGCGACATCTGTTGAGAGCTCGGGGCATTAATCAGCTGAGTTTTCCGCGTTTTACGTGGTATTGATTGGTGATCCAGTGCGGCGATCCATCCCTGATAAGGACGTTTCGGGTGAATGGGTTTTTTTGGGGTGTCATTTTAACTTTTATTTTATTAGAAAATGCTCGCTCTTTGTTGTGCTTCTAAAGAATTACTTTAGAAAGTTTAATCCGTATTGAAAAGTAAGTATTTGTTGATGATAAATTGTTTCGGAACTGTATTTTTCCTCGGCCAGATTTCACTCGCAAGTACTGTAGGCTTCAGTACAGCTATAGTATCAATAATTTTTAAAATAATTATTATCATTGTAGCATTATTATAAAATTACTTTACCTTGAAATTTTGATTACGTAAATCATTATACAGTATTGATTAATTTATTAAATTATGGCAATTTACTAGCGTAGTCTCGAAACTTTGATCTACAGCTTTCATGAATGTTAATGGTCATATGTACACAGCTTTTAATCAAAATATTATGGCAACGAAACGGAGCACAGCTGTGCTCTTTATCTCATTAAATATTATGTAGCAATTTATTGAATGCGCAGTGTTGTCTTTCCTAATTAATTTTACTTGAATGCGATTTTACGAAAGAAAAAATTATTTAAAATAGTTATTTTTTCAGAGCGTATTCGAGATGGAGTATCCACCTTCTAGTAAAGAATTTACATCTTTAAATATTTCTTCGTCATTTTCGTATGACAGTCCAAATTACTATCCAATTAGGACAAGAACGTCGTGGTGGAGGGTACGAATTCTTCCAATTAATCTACTATCACTCTCGTGTGTTTCTTTCTAATTGGTTTATCTTGTTCTTTTAATAGTGGTGGAAGCAAAGATCACGATTTCAGCGAACTATCATTTATATAGTAATTTTTGTCTGCGTGTTAATATTATTTGCTATAATTCAGTCATCCAACAGTAGCAATAGTAAAGTCAGCAGTAAATCCGAAATTATTGTACAACAAATTGAAAATCCGCATGTAAAAAATTTTGAAATTTTTGGTTCTGTATTTGTGCAACATTTAAATTGTATATTATAATGCTTTAGGATTTTGTTGCGGAAGTGGCGTCCAGAACTGGTAGTAAACAAATCCCCAAACCTGCTATTAATTTACCAAAGGTAACAAACTATTATTTAAATTTTTGACGCGTTAAAAATAAATTTGAAATTTAGAAACCGAGCAGCAAGACGTTTACATCTAAAACTACAGTGGGAGCAGATAATTTTAAGCTAGCTGAAGGTGCATTTGAATTATAATAAAACAATTTTGTGCATTATTTTTAAGAAACGTGTGTGTGCGTTTTCGAATTTGCGATGTGTTAAAGACTAAAATTTTAATTATTTTTTGTATAGCTACAATCAACGAAAGGCAGCAGCAGGTGGTGAACGCTTTTAAACATGCGTGGAAAGGTTATAAAACGTACGCGTGGGGTCACGATCATCTCAAACCTCTAACGAAAACATATCAAGACTGGTTCGGTTTGGGATTAACCATTGTCGATTCATTAGATACCATGTATATGATGAATCTTCATGAAGGTGCAGTAGTTCATATCTATTTTCGTGTATTTATTATAAAGTCAACATCATTTTTATTTTTGTAATTAGAATACGAAGAAGGTCGAGCTTTTGTGGCCGAACAGTTAGATTTAAATGTAAACAGCGACGTTAATTTATTTGAAGTAGTGATAAGAATATTAGGAGGTCTGCTCGGTGTTTATCATTTGTCCGGCGATGAAATTTTTTTAAAAAAAGCTGTATGTATTTTGATTCGTGTCGATATTAGCGATTTATTATATTATTTTTTTCATTATTTTAGGTTGAATTGGGGGATTTATTATTGCCCGCTTTTAAATCTCCTTCCGGAATTCCATATTCAGATATTAATCTTTACACTCATTTTTCCCACGCTCCTAAATGGGGTCCAGACAGCTCGGTGTCAGAGGTAACGACGTTGCACTTGGAATTTAAAGACCTGACAAAATTGACTGGTGATCCTAAATACGAAGTTTGTGTTTTCTTTTTATGGCTTTTACGTTCTATACCTTAATAAATATTTTATAGGAGGCAACGGATAAAGTAGCAAATATCGTGCATAATTTATCCAAAATGGACGGGTTGGTTCCAATTTATATTAATGCTGATACGGGGAAATTTCGTCCATATTCAACGATTACTTTAGGAGCTAGGGGAGATAGCTATTACGAATATCTATTGAAGCTATGGCTGCAAACTGGAAAAACCAAAGACTCGTGAGTTTTAACTATAAAAATACAGTAATGAGAATAATTGAAAATTAATTTTAAAAAATGTTACGTGGTAGTTTGAAAAAAGATTATGAAAGTGCGGTCAATGGAATCATGAAACATTTAGTTAAACGTTCGGAACCGAATAAACTTGTATTCGTTGGGGAATTAACTAGTGGAAATAATTTCCGCCCTAAAATGGTATAAAATATATTTTTTTAAATTATTTCATTAATATTCTAATTTTTTTTTTTAATTAAATCAAGGATCATTTAGCGTGTTATCTTCCATCAGTTTTAGCTTTGGGAGCTCATAATGGATTTCCTAAAGAGCATTTAGAATTGGCGAAAGATATTTTGTACACTTGTTATCAAATGTACGCTCAGATGCCAACTTTTCTAGCTCCGGAGATTTCACATTTTAACATGGTGCCAAGCGCCGAACCTGATATATTCGTCAAAGTAATGCTGTCTTAATTTGTTTAAAAATTTCCTTTAAGCACAAAACGTTTGGCTCTAAAATTACAGGTTAATGACGCGCATAATTTATTGCGGCCCGAGACTATCGAAAGTCTATGGTACCTTTACCAATTGACTGGAAATCGTACTTATCAAGAGTGGGGATGGAAAATGTTCGAGGTAAGAAATGGCATTTTTTTTTTTTTTTTGTTATTTTTTTAAATGTTGGTTATAAAACTTATAACCTTTGGTCACCCAGGCATTTGAGAAATATACCAAAGTTGAAAATGGTTATACCACGATTGATAATGTGAAAAACATTTACGATACTCGGCCCAGGGATATGATGGAGTCATTCTTTTTAGCCGAAACACTTAAATACCTGTTTCTACTTTTTAGCGACGATCAATCGCAATATTCATTAGACAAATACGTTTTTAATAGCGAGGCGCATCCAATACCGATTTACAAGGATTGAAATTCAATTATTCATAATATTATTTGCTCATTTGCTATTTTAATGAGTTTGTCTAATAAATCACCCGGCTTGTACAAGATTTAACAACTTTTTTAATACATTCCTCAAGAAAAAACAAAAGTTTTTAAAAGCAAATTTGCACAATAAGAAAATAATATCTGACCAGACTAGGTGTATCTAGTCTTCCCAAATTTTTTTGTGCCGTTTTTTTTTAAAGTGAGAATAAAATATATTGTTATTAATTTCTTTTGATAATCTTTATCGACTAGAATAACAATATACTTTAAAGATCTTTGGGTTTGTTTCGAGTAATTAAATCTTTGAACTGCTAATACACACAAACACGTCTAAGTGCATAGGATTTTTACATAGAATTTGAACTTTTAAAGCTAAAAAAACAATTGCGATGATACACTTTTAACACTTTTTATAAAGCATCTAAATATTTTTGAACATCTTCGAAGATCTCGTTGGGATCACGCTCAGCTGGTATCTTAATGTAAACGGGCAAATATTAATGTTAATGGTTAAAATATAATAAGAAATTTTGCGGTTAAGCTTTTTTTCTCGTTCTTATGCTTAAGCCCAATTCTGAAGTCGACCAGCTCCAAAGTCCAAACTCGGACGACATAAGAATTGGACTTAAGCTAAGAACGAGGAGAAAAGCTTGACCGCAAAATCTTTTTTAAGTCGGACAAAAACACTTACAATTTTACATTTTTGTGCATAATGCTGAACGACCGGTTTGCTATGTTTGTGAAAAGTATCCAAGCGCTTTCGAATCGTTTCTTCGTTGTCGTCCACGCGACCGCTAGATTCTCCTCTTTTCAGTAATCGTTTAACCATCGTTTCATCACTAACGTCAAAATAAAGCAGGATATTGCAAGGCTTGATCTATAAAAAAAAGTACATCAAACTTTTTAATATTTTAGCATTATTGAGGAAAAACTGATTTAAGTTAATGAAACCTGTTTTTCAAATTCTTCGCCTTGAGCCACTTCACGTGGATAGCCATCGATGAGAAAGCCCTTGGATGTCGAAAGCGCATTGAGCATGGCTTCCTTGAGTAGATCTAAAACTACATCCTGATAACAAAAATTAACATTTACTTTTTCTAATTGGTAAGTGAATTATTTACCAGTGGCACCAATTCTCCTTTCTCCATGAGAGAATTGAGCTGCTGACCTCTAGGCGAACCCGAGCTTACTTCAGCCCGCAAAAGATCTCCAGTAGATAAATGAGTGTACCCATATTTTGCCACTATTTTTTCACATTGCGTACCTTTTCCACTACCTTTTTTTTAATGTAAATTGTTTATTTAATTTTTTTTTACCGTTCTTTCATGTTATAAACTCACCTGGTCCGCCTATAGAATTTTTAAGAAAGATATTATAGTTTTAGCATTATTTTAAATTTACAATTAGAAACATTTTAGAATAAATTACCAATGACAAATACAACGGGTGCGGGTGAAGCCCTTAGAGGAGCAACATCTATAGTTGATCTTTGAATCTGCAAATTCAAAAGTAATTATTAGCTGAAATTTATTTTAAATATAATATTAAATTTATAGTGATGAACTTACGGACATATCGGCAATTTTAGGTTTAGATTTGCAACAGCAACTATAGCGATGAGAGAAAATTGAATTAGAAAAAAAAAAAAGAACTTTAAAAATAGAATTATTCTAGGTTATCTAGGTACTTGTTTGCACCTCATCGTAAATTATAGTTAAATTTGGAAACTGTCAACGTTTACACACAATTGCTTTTATGTTATCTCTACTTGACAATGTACTAAAACAATAATACTAGTGGTAATTGCACCAGATGATTGCTCTTCTTTCAAAAGATTAAAACCCTAGTTCTACTGCAATCGTTCGATCAGTCTACATCAATTTTGTGATTTGCAAGAGGGAAAAAAATTATATTATAAGGTTGCAAAATAATAGTTACTACTTTAACTACGGTACAGTAATGATTTGGTTGTTAAGGGATGTTGTGTACCTTGACAAGCACTCACTAGAATTATCGACAAATTCAATCCCTGGCTTTCAACAACTTGGGAATTGATTTTTAATCTAAATTATGTTTGTGGAACAGAAACGGGAAACTGGAAACTTTAAATTTGATTACGGAAAGCCTGAAGGAAGTATGTCAAAATGTAAACACGCTAAACGTTTATATTTTTGATAGAAATAGTTAGTGTAGAAAATAGCGTTTATAATTGTTTATTAGCGAGGCAGTCGCTATTCTAGCCTTTATAATTATAACGAGATAAAATTAAATTGATCAAAGGGCATAACTGAGATTCCATAATTTTAACAGCTGTGCGACTGTCGCATTTGCGGTTTAAGCTGGGTTTACACGGTTGCCAGTTGGAAGGCGTGTTTATAGGGGCAATATTATTGGCGAAAGCAGCTGATGTACCCTCAAAAATAATATTTATTATCGAGTTATCCCAAAGGAGCAAAAATGGAGAAAGATTATAAATGTTTCCCATTAATTTAAAACTCTAACAAAAGCATGGATCACTTGAAGAAAAAACTAATTTTATCAATTGAAATTTGAACATTCAAAATATTATATATACTTATTATTTAATTCGATTTCCGGTTAAAATATTATACAGTCTATTGATGTTTGGGTGACCAATAAAATAAGTTGTAGATAAAAAAAATGTGAAAACGATTTCTGAATTTGATTAAATTATTGAGGTGTGGTTTTGCATAATTTTAGACAAGATGAGCATCGATATTACTCGAACCATGCAGTCTCATTTCTTCCAAGTGACCATCAAGTAACAAGGGTCCGGACCCCCCTTCGGTAGTTGACCAGGAAGCCGTCCCGGTAGTCGACCGCCCAGCAGAGCTGATAGCAATCTTTCGCTCGACAGCTGCGACAGTGTCGGTCCGGCGAGGAAAGGATCGGGACTCTACAGAAATCCGAGCAACGCCAGTCAATCCAGCATCACATCTCCTTCCAAAATTCCAACCACGAGGAAAACCACTGCCGCGTCATCTTCCACTTCATCCACCACCGCTACTACCAACGGCAAAAGCACTACTAGTACTACCAATGGCCGAGTCAAAGATTCAACAACATCCGCGGTAAAGGGGAGATTTAAATTCTGAAAACCCATTATTACACTTCATTCATCATTTCTGTTTGAAAGGTAATTGAAAATTTATTTATATTTATTAACTTAAGTCTTAAGTATATATAAAAAAGTAAAGAATTTTTGGTGGGGAAAAATTAGAAAAAAAAAAATTATTTTTTAGTTATTAATATTTTACCATAGATTTCTATTTGCAATACAGAATTATATTATTAAATATACGGTACTGTATATATTTCGTATCGAATGCCCCGATACTTCGTTTCGTTTGTTTTTGATCGATTGAACCTTTGATACCGTAAACGTAATCTCAGAAAAAATTCGTATTTGTGGATTTATTTTTTTTTTATTGTTTGTTATTTAAGTTAGACGAAAGCCACATTAACTCGGATAATTATTAAGGTTTTATTGTATTAAACCGAAATTAATTTTTTTTTAAGTTTATTAGTTTTTGATTTTTATTAGAATATCAAAATAATATCAGTTTTCTTCTTTTTTTTTAAGAATTTAATGAATGAAAAACTTCGAGGACGAGATTACTCAAACTTTTTCTACATATTATTATATTGTTCGCCTCAAAGAAATAACTGTGATGAGAGGTTTACCCCCCCCCCCCCCTCCCCCAATAATTATTAGTTGATATAGGGAAAAATAATATTTCATTTGAGAAAGAAAATCCGTAATGGAGATTGATGAGAAACGTTCATATTTAACCAAATAATAATTATTCTTTAATCATTGGTTTTTACTAAACGATTAATACTGTAGTTTTTTAAAAAAAGTGCCAATTTATTTTTCACTTCCGGATTTGAATTCGACCGATATTTTTAGACGGGACAAACATTTATTCATTAATTAATTATGTACCATCTCTTATTATGAAGTAATATAATTTACGTCTGCGTATAATATATATATATATATTTTTTTTTTGATAGGGAAAAATTAGAAAAAAAAAAAGAATTTATTTTTTAGTTATTAATATTTTTACCATAGATTTCTATTTGCAATATTACCGGTATATTATTATTATTATACATATATACTGTATTTCGTATCGTGTACCCCGATAGTTCGTTTCGTTTGTTTTTGGTCGATTGAATTTTACTTTTGTAGTTTTATCTTTCGTTTGTTAATATTCCGTGTTCTTATTATTTTTTTGTGTGTTTATTTTTGGGGTTTGGAAGGGTTTGGAAAACTGACAAAATGTTGTTTTAATCGGGTAAAGTTTTTGGCAACTCTTAAACATAATTAAAGAATAAAAAAAAAATATGTAAATTAAGAAGAAAAAAAAATGGGGGAGAAAACATTTTTTTTATAGATAGTTTGGTTGCTTTGTTTTTTTCTCCATCCAATGAACTTTATATACAAGAAGAAGAGGAAATGTTTTTCTTATGTAAATGGAACTTTGACGCACTTTGTATACATAATTATGTTTATATGTTTAATATTATTATAAAATAGAATCGTGTAATTAATAAATAAAAAAATAATTTTGGATGCAAAAAGATGAATTCGTACCGTACAAATCTGAAACGTTTATGAAAAGCATAAGAACATTATTTTTCAGCTTAAAACGGTGGCAAAAATTCCGAAGACCAAAGCAGAAGATGACGATTCCAGTAAACTTGTATGCGACCTAAAGGGTGTTAAAAAAATGCGCCCTATAGTGCTCAGTAATAATGTGCTGATTCGTACTGATTGGGGCTGATAAGGGCTGATTGGGAAGTCCCAATCAGCCCTTATCAGCCCCAATCAGTACGAATCAGCACATTATTACTCAACCCTTATCAGCCCCAATAGTAACTTTAAATAAGCGAAGTTAGCGTTAGCCGTTAACAAGAGGTTGGTGGCGTAGAGGGCAAAGGCGCTGTGAGATATAGCGTAGAGCGCGGCAGCCGCGGGTTCGCATCCTGTGTAAGATTTTTTTTTTTTTAAATTTTAAATAAGTTTAATTTAACGCCTTAGACGTAAAATAACGCCCTACACACAACGGCGCTATCCGTTTATTAATATCTTTATCCGTTGCAAAGTTATTCCGCCCGGAAGTCGATGTAAACAAATCAACACGCCCAACGTAAAACGCCCGTAACTTTTGAACCGGACTAGATAGAGCAAATTATGCTGAAGACATTTGTGCTTAGAATGTCGTTTTACATCTATGACGTGATTTTCAAGCAAATCGGT
>JAQGAZ010000287.1:0-74333 GCA_034692225.1 Polydesmus complanatus | reverse complement strand
TCAAATATTGTACGGTTCCCTTGGCCAATGCAGCGATCGCTATTGCTCACTGCCTCTTGACCGAACAACCCGTTACAACATATGTCTGCAACTCTATTATTTGGCTCGATGATTACGCACTTTCCCGCCTTATTTTCTACTTTTCTATTTTAGTTGATAACCTTTAACTAAATAAAAATTTAAAAAGACAATGAAAATGTCCATGAAAAACGGGCCAAATATATTTTCATGAGTTCTGGAATTAGAAGATGAAAGGCATTTGAGTCTATATTTAAGTTTACGATTTTACTTAATGCGAAACGATTTAATTTTTTTTTTCTTCCTCCCTCCTGAATTTTCACATCTGTTTCCTTATAATTCTTTTCTTTCACGTTTAGTTTTAAGTCTTTTTAAGGAAAAAAAAAAATTTTTTTTCTTCTGAAAATAAGAAGATTATTAATTGGCGTTCGAGGAGTCTGTGAAGTTCGATTTTTAAAGCTCATCTCAATTTTTTTTTTTATGGTTTATATATTTCTTTTTTCTAAGAACAGGAATAGGTTAAAAGCTGCCATTAACAAGATGTTTAGGCTTTTAGAGTGACTTGATACGATCTACTGCACTAACTAAATTTAGCAACAAAAAAACAAACAACAGTACTAGAAAAAACATTATAAAAAACCAGCAGCAATCAAGTGGTGTAGGGAAGAGAGAGAGAAAAAAAACGGTACTAATTTACAAGCAATGTTAGATTTCAATAAAATAGCAAACTATTAAAATATTCTTTGAAGATAAGTTGTTTTTAGTATAATAAAAAACGCTGTTATATAACACCAAACTTCAATAACAAGTTTTTGATTACGTTATATTATTGCTATATATAAGTAACCGATGCTCTATAAATATTCTTATCATGTCCGTCTGACCTCAAAGAATTTCAAAGTGAGCAAACTGCGCGATAAAAAACCATAAAGTATGATACTGGGGTTCATATAAAATCGAGTTTTTAGCAAAAACCATTCGTCGGCTTTTTAAGAATTTTTTTAAGGATTTGAATATTTATTTATTCCTTTTTATAATATAAAAGCTTATTTTGCTTTGTACTTTATTAGATTAGCCTGTTTGTATATTCTTTGCAAATGGAAAAGTTATTCCGACTTAATGTTATTTGCATACTATAATCTCTTCTTTAGAAAAGCATAATGCGGTAGAACTTGGTTATAACGTTTTCGAATGTATTCCTTTTATAAAAAAAAAACTCTGTTATTGAATCCAGGGAGTTGGGTACCTCAACCGCTCTGAAATGTTGCACTTGATTTTAAGTTACTCGGAAAGAATGCTCAGTTTTTTTGATGACGTTATAACCGAGTTTTGTAGTACTGGTACTAGTATAAAATAAATTAGACCTATACCGGTTACGCATATTATAGCAATTTGTAAGGCTAAAAACAAAAATTTATATGCCTATTAATATTAAAAAGCTCGAGCGTTTCTTTAATTTTAGCAAATTGAAAAGTTTTTAAACTTTTTAAGCTATAAAATGAAATGTGAAGCAGATCTTTATTCTTCGGTGAAGTTACGCACGACGAAATTATTGATTTTTGCGAGTTTAATTTGACGAGAGTAAATTTTTGAATGTTGAAGAAGATCGTTTCCTTAAGTTAGAAAATATAGAATAATTATTATTATTTTTTTGTTGAATTGGCGTGACAAGCCGGTGTATGTATATTGTATACAAATGCGCATGTGCATGTACAAACGCCCTATTTGCATTTATCCAAAATATAAAGCGTAGGTCTCCAGATCCGCCCTTTGGTGTCAAGGAATCTAGTTTCCAAAACATGTTCGCCACCCATTATCATCATCATTTTGTTTGAAATCGTCGACACCGTCAACCGGTGTGGATGGTGAACCTCACAAACCAGAAAATGCAAAAGAAGGAGAAAAAAAAAAAAAAAAACAACCAAACGCTAAAAAAAAAAAAAAAAATGTGCATGCATCTAATAAAATAACCCTGCAAGTCCAAGACTTATCCACAATGAAATGTCGATGCAACGAAACTCTCGGTATAACGAATTTTAAAATAAAAATTACTGGACGAGGTTTCAGCGTGAAAACTTCGCCGAACTGACATTCAGCAACAGTTAACTATTAGGACTGGCATAAGCAATAACAAGCTGAAGACTTGCTGAATTTTTAAGTTTCAGCAGTAAGTAAAATTTGCAGCAAGTATTAAGTAATATAATTTATTGCTACCTTTTGCTCGAGCTGAAAATAATAGATTTTCTTTCATAGTTTAATTTGAGTGACGTCATAATGCTTAATTCTTATGACGTCAACAAAAATAATTAGAAGACAAAACAAATAATACCGGTAATTAAATTTAGGTATTTTTTTAATTATTTTTCTTCATACAGTATTTTGTTATTTTATTTTGATTATTTATAATATTTTTTTTTTTTGCATTGATTTTCGACATTTTTAAATTTGACGAAATTTCTTTTTTAAATAACCTAAAATGCAATCCGTATCTCTTAAAAATTCGTTCTAACGACATTGCACCGTAAACATTGATAAACTGGCTAAAATAAGCAAAGATACGAGTGGAGAAAAAATGGCGTAGGGAACACGCCATATCATATCATAATCCTAGAGAAGTTGTAGACCTAAACCGGTTTATTTTTCTTCTCCAACAAAAAACAATCTTTCTTCATCCTTCTCCCTCTCAATCCATCTCTCTTTTACCTTCTCCCATCACTTCACCATCATATTACCCAGTTTTTGCCTGTAAAGCTATAGTCTGTTTATAGGTTGGGAACCCCTAGGAACCCGGAGCCTTTAGAGGGGAACGCCTGGTCCCGTGAAAAATGAAGGGAGAAAGAAAAAAAAAAATTATGGCGACGGAGACAGAAAAAAAAAAAAAAAATCACGCACCGTTTGTGTCGTACAACAACCGGAGGGAAAATTACAAAAAAAAAAAAAAGTGTTCAGACAAATGAAAATTCAATATGATATTCTATTACTTTTCACAATGTCATGGTAGTACAATAGAGTGAGAGAGAAACAGAAACATTAAATTTGTAGAACTTTTTCCTCCACCAGGTTGCGCGTTTACAATGCGTGAAATCGACACCAATCTAGTTGCAAAATAAATACACAATTATTATTATTAATCGCTTTAAAATTGATTTAAATAATGAGCTTTTTCTTTATTATTCAGGTTGTGCTATATCGGTAGAATGAACGTTATTAGAACGAAAAATTAGCTGAATATTTTTAAAAAAATTTGTATTGATGGAAATTAATTTCAGAACAGAAATTAATTTAAAAACAGAAATATTTTTATAGTTTTGTTGGGGGAAAATATGATTACAATTATTTTTGCATTTTTTTTTTAGCATAGATGCTCAAACATAATTTTCTATCACCGGTAATAATTATTTATTTTTCATATAATTTTTCAACCAAAATTTTCAATGCATTTTGCGTTTAAATTTTATTATCATTATTTTAATAATGTAAAAAATTTTTCAGTTTTATACAATTAATATTATTACACTTCAAAAATAATTCTAAAATTACAAGGAGCTAATTTATTTAATTATATTACAGTAATTTCTCTCATTTCTAAAATGCATTCGACGCTATTGGTTTTAATCTCAGTTTTATATTAAAAAAAATAAATAAATATCATTTTTATACTTCAAAAATAATTCCAGAATAATAATAATATGACAGTTTATTTATAAAATTTTCAATGCATTTTTTTTTAAAATTTCCTCTTCAATTAAATTTAGTTATATTGCATTTTTTCAATTTGTCATTCCTGCTCTAGAAACTTATTGTTTACATTGTATAGATCTAACTTTAATAGCCTCCCATTACATTACATTCAACGATTATTAATAGCAGCAGCAAAGCACCACGTGCATTCGACGGCGAAAACCCCGAATTACGCTTCGGATTTGACCCTCAAATCTCAAACCCTACCCTCAAACAACAATATTAATACGCTCGTAAATAACGGACCAATCAAAAATCCGCCTCCATTCGTCTTGTCTCATAATTTTCATCATCGGATTGATTTATCGCCCCTGAAATTTGTATCGAGCGTCAAATAATTTTCAACGTTTAATAATAATTTATAACGTTATTGCTCGGCTCGTAAATTCATTGAAACGATAAATCTCGTAACTTTTTAAAAGTTCATCTATATTATAACAACAACGCACACGTGTTTAATGTTGAGCCCTAGTCGTGACCTTGGAGCTCCCTCCGACCTTTCACCCCCGCGCGAGGTTATGTTTCTACGATCATGACGTCAGCCATAGTACAGTGTGTAGTCGTAGTAAGGAAAGCCTCGCGCCAAGGTAAAGGAGGGAAATGGAGGGAAAAAAAACGAGGTTTTAGCCTCCGACATCACCTCATCGGAGAAACGAACCAATGGCGGAGAAGCGAGCAACCTTTCCTCGCCTTCTCGTCCTTCAACTAAAACTTTGCTCCTTTTACTACACACACGAATCACTCTTGCTAGGAGTTTTAGCAAAACTTTTTCGCTCCCTCTCCGGACGTCGTCGACTCGTTAATTGCAATTTTTATTGGTAAAGTTCGACGAAGATAAAAATTAGCGGGCGTTTTCAAAGCGTTACGGAAGCTGACGTTTCGTGTTCGCGTAAGGATTTAAGCTGAGATTTTTTTTCTAAGCCGCGTCTTCACCGATGCTACGCCGAAGGAAAGTTGTTTGGAAGAACGTTTTGTTTACCCGCGCTGCTGCACGCGTCCTTCTTTAATAATACTCTCCTGTTCAAATTTTTTTTTTAAAATTTTATATTTGTAAACACTTGTCGTCGTATGGAACGTTCTGGAAAAAAGTAAATCAAATTACATGTACTGGAATACTTGGATAAAAAAACAAACAATCGACGTCATCCATCAAAATATATGAGGTAAATCTTCAAAAATTATTTTATTCGAATTAACGTAATTATCGCATAAATCGTTATAATAATGCATGAGAATAGTTTTAAAATTAATTATTTGTATGATACATGTAATTTTCAATTCACAAAAATTTCCGAAACAAAAATAATGCGACGTTTGTGTGTGTGTGTTTTCAGCGAGTTATTTATGGACGGTCCTTTATGGGTCGTGGTTGATGAACGTTCCCCGTTCCAGTGTTGTGTTTGTTTTTGAAGTTCCGAGTTGTCAAATTTTATGCGGAAAAGTTTATAAGAATCTGGGGGGTTTTTTTTCTGACGTAAGATAAATCCCCGTAGTGAATAAAATATTCGCGAATAAAAAATAAATAAGAATTTGAATTTTTAGAAGTATTTTATGCGCGAATATATAAAAAAAATAAGAAAGCATTTTTTAAAGAGAAATTCTACGACGTTGTTCGGATAGTTGGTGTGCATTTTGTGCTTTGAGATACGTAGCTGAAATGCACATCAACTATCCGAACAGACTTAAATTTATGTGTGTTTGACATGTTTACAGCGGTCAAGCTAATGCGGATTTACTGCTCACTATCTAGATTGCATTACAATTACTGTATTTAGTTGGAGGGTTTTTTTATTTGACCGAACAAAATTTTTAATAATAATTATTGCTACACGCGACTTTATTTTTTTAAACATTTTATTAATACAAATGTTTCTCAATGTTAAGTTGGGAGGGGGGGGGGATAAGGGGGCCTTGAATAAGGAAACGAAAAATGCAGAGCGAGGTATATAATTTTTTCTCTTAATTCGTATAATGCCGAGACACAAAATAAATAAAAAAAAAAAAAAATTAAATTTCACGCTCAAAAAAAAAAAAAAAAAAAAAAAAGTGGAATTTTCAACTGAAATCTATTTCGTGTTTTTTAAACTGCGTAAAATATAGTCACGAATTGTATTTATACGCTGTATTATAATCGTTTTTTATTTTATAAAATGTTAAAATATAAAAAAATCAAAAGTACACGAACGGCGGAAGCATTCGTATTTAAATGTCCTAAATATTAAATTATAATAAATCCGCATTTTTTCCCTCCGTATTTAAATATAAACGGAAGAAAAACATGAGGTGTAAACAAAAAAAATAATGGTTATAAGTAAAAAGAATTTGCATATACCGGATGTTAACGTGGCGCATGCGCCCAATTATTCAACGCATTGAAAAAGAAAAATAATAAAAAAGTCAGAGAAACCGTATCAAATTCGATTAGAAATTCGAAAAGTGTTCAAGGAAATTGAACAACAAGAGTCACGAGTTACAGAATGTACTGCAATGACTTTGAACCGAGGAGGAAGTGACGTCACTAAAGTGAAAATGATGACTAAAACGGGGCGTTATTCCCCAATTTCCGACTCATCGATGATGTTCAAAAATATTTTTTTGTGGGGGGGATGGGGAAGTGGACTTTTGCTATCGAAATGTTCGTTAATTACGCAGTGTTACTAGGGGGGAAAAAATACCTCGTTTGAATTGACCACCGAAACTGTTTATTTATTATCAATTTAATAAATAACCGAAGGTTAACGTTCGGAGATGAAATTTAATTCGTGCAGATGACGAATCGTTGACCGCGATTATTTTTTTTAGGAAGAAGAAATCTCATCTTAAATAAGGTCGTAAAAATGTAAATAAAATGACGTAAAATTTTAATATTATATTTTTTGAGGCTCCTTAAAAATAAGGTGTTTTATTATTTAAATTTATTTGTTTGCTGAGACTTTTTATGACCTGAAAAATCTTGAAAGGAATACGTTTTCGGAATAATTCGGTGGGTTTTATTATTATTTTATATTAGTCCCCCGTTATTGGCGAGGGTCGTAATGGATTTTGAAAACTTGCCGCGATTGATGAAACCGTAGTTGGGGATTTCACCGCAGAGTTTACGGGTCTGAATTTGTGGGAAAAAAATTAAAAATTGATGAATAGTATAAAAATGTATCTTTATCAAAGCCAGAAAAATAATAAAAACTATTCGCGTTATCAAAAATATTTGAAAATTCAAACAAAAAAAAAAAAAAAAAATGTAAAAGCAAAATTGACGTGCTAATATGGCACGCGCAAGTCGGAAGGTTGAATGCATAACGTGTAAATAAAAAATGTCGTTGTAAAAAAGAGTAATAAAGCGCGTAAAGAGAAACCGCGGTCGGCGAGGGATGTGTGTAGAACGCGTTTTCTTTATGCTTTTTTTTTTTTTTTTGTTTGAAGGGTTAGGTTAAGTCGTTCCTTGGGAGCCGTAAATAAGGGGAGCACTCACCTGTCAGGTGCGCGCTCTCATATCTACTGCAATTGTATCAAAATCCACATCCGTTAATAAACAAAAGCCGTAATCTCCGTCTCTCCCACCTTCGTGCCATATATCCCTTTCGGTTCCCTTTTTTTTTTTTTTTTTGATTTTTTTTAAATTACAAATCTCACTAATCCTTCTGCTCGAGATAGGAGGGTATTTTCTAAAAAGTTATAAAACAAAGTGTAGGAAGGAAAGGGAGTAAAAAAAAAAAGATTTGTTTCCCGGCAACTGAATGTAATGATAGTCGCACGTGCTGACTGCAGCAGCTCACTCGGCCTATGGAACCAACCCGTCTAATAGGGGCGTTCAACGTGCAACTTTCTTCATTTGAACTAATCAGTCGGAAAATTAAAAAAAAAAAAAATTTAGTCCGAATAAGTGTGGGCTATGGGTAAGTGGGAAACTTCTATAAGTGAGATCTCCGTCCGGGCTATTTTTTGACAAGGAAATGTAATTAAATTTTGTTACTGCACCAATTTTATAAGGGAGAAATTTAATTATTTTTTCTGACTTCTACTTGTATCTCTATAAGTGGGAAGGAAAGATTATTTTACTTCTATAAGTGGATAATGATAGACGTTTTACTTATAAGAAATTATTTTGCTTTTTGTAAGTGATTAAGATGGATCATTTTACCTCTATAAGTGAGTTGGATAGGCCATTTTGCCTCAATTAGTTGCAAATCGTAGGCTGTCTAACCTGTGTAAGTGAATTGGATAGGCTATTTTAACTCAATAAGTGAGTTGAAGTTGCAAATTTACTTCAATAAGTTATAAACCTTGGGCTATTTAACCTCAATAAGCGAGTTGGATAGGCTGTTTTACTTCAAATAGAGTACTTGATAGGCTATTCTTCAATACGCGGAAATCGTGTGTTATTTTACCTCTTTTCAATAATTGAAAAAACTAAGATATAATTGTTAATTAAATTGTTGAAAAAGTTTGTTTTGTACAGTACTGTATTTTATTTCTTTTAAATACCGTTGTAAGGGAGATTAAAATGATAAAAGCTACTTACGTGGGACTCGGGTTACTGGGAGATGTGCGTTTGCACCGTGAGATCCCACTTACTCGCGTTGGACAGTACGGTACTGTATTATTATTTTTAATTGTTTGTCCCAGTATGGAAATTAGTTGAATTTTTCTCAGGAACTGGAAGGGGTTAAAGCGCGCCCCCCCCCCCCCCCCCATCCGCCTCCGTTCACATTTTCGCACAGTCGGAGGGAGTCATTATCGATCGAAATTGAATCTGTTAATTTCCGAATCTTTTATTTTTACGCCTTTTTTCTCGCCCTCTTATTTTTTTTGATTTCCTTAACGAAACTTTTTTTATTTTATTTTATTTTATTATTATTTACTCGGATGACCCATTGTCTCACGCCAAACACTTAAATTTATTTCATTTTGTTTCCAACCTACATTTTGTCCGCCTTCGATTTGGGTTGATCTCACGTGTTATCGACCGTTGTTGAGTAATAACTCGTAAGACATAAATTTCGGAATTGACAGTAATGGCGTTGAGTACTATTATTATTAGTTCATCAAATATAAATTTTTATTTTTTTAAATTTCATATTAGTCTCGTGGGATGGCGGACGACTCTTTTTGATTTAACGTTATGGTAAATTTATTTTACAAACAATTTTTTTTTTTTTTTGATTTTTAATTTAGCGTTGTATATAACTCGTTATCCGAAGCCCCCACAGGTCAACAGTTAGTTTTGGATAAATGTTAATTTTTTATTTTTATTTTGTTAATATTATTATTTTGATGCGACGATTGTAAAAGGAGAGAGATGCCGGTTGAACACGTGATTCGAGCAACAGGTTTCTACTTCTGAATCAAAATGATTATCGCCACGTTTTATGATTTTTTTTTCTTTCATTTATTTAAAATAAATAAAAAAAAATTTATATGTGTATTTCAACTCGTCGATTGCAATTATCGAGATTGTTAAAGATTTGAATAAGTTTAAGTTTTGCATAATGCTAATCTGGAAAAGAGCGGAGTTATTTCAAGAGAAATAATTGATTACCGCGGGTTGACAAACACGATTATTTTTTACATACATGCACAATAATTATTATATCTTTTCTTAAACTAGAAAATCTCTTAACTCAATTTTTTTTTTGTTGACTAAATTATATTAATATTGCGTACAGTAAAATTTCTACGCAAGACCACCTCAAGTACGTCTCTTCGAAGGATTTTCCCATTTCAATGCACCCCTGATAGTAGACCACCTCTACTGCAAGACCGTTGACCACCCCATTTTCAATGACGGTTTCTATTTCATGACCACTGAGATGAAGACCAACGGTGGTGGTCTTGAAATGGAGCTTTTACTGTGCGAGAGAAAATTAAATTCGAAACTTGTTGATAGTTGATAATGTTGGGAAATTTCGAACGATAAAATTTTTGTTGAAATAATATTAGAAATCTCTAGTAAATATAAAAACATTTATCTGATTTGTACCAACCACAAAAACTCCCGAAAAAAGAGGAATTTTTTTTTTTTAATGTCAAAACGAAAGTTTAAATTATCGTTGTAGAGAAAATGCAATAAATGAGTAAACAGACGTACGACGCAAGAGATACTGTACTGTACAAATTAACCACTGCGCGTCATATCTCTACTGTATAAGAAGCTAGTAGACTATAAAAAAGTGGGGAAAATGAGTGAGTTACTGTAACGCAACAACCGATCATAATTAATTTTAGTACTGTATCTAATCGGATCTTTCGTCAACAAATATTATTAAGGCCAAGTAACGTTATATTCGTAGCTCACCAAATGGAGGATAATAAATTTAACTCTTTAGGTCAAATCGTCTCGAGTCTATACACTCACTTTTTCTCATATAAATCAAACAATTTCATAAGCTAATAAACAAAATTAAATGCCGAAATGTAAATTAATCATGTTAATCAGTAACAAAAAAGGGAAATAAATAGAATTTAAATTAGTTAGTTTTAATAAGCCGTACATATTTTGAATGACGTTGGTTGATGACCCCATTTTCTTCACTACTACCTTGACCCGCCTTTCATTTTAAAAATATTTTTGGCGCTGAAATTGCCGATGAAAACAAACAGACAAAAAAAAATAAAAAAATAAATAAATAATAAAGTTGCTTATGTAGTGTTTTTCTTTCGAAACGTAAATCAACAGGCATTATTGTTCTCCGTCAATTTTAGTGCCAAGAATTTATTCAAGTGAAATCCGAGTCATCGGTATAATTAGCAGCGTAATTAATGGCAATAAACCAAAATTACTAACTTAAAACTCGGTTCTTTTCAGCTCTGGTAGAGAATTTTCTTCGGCTAAATATTACCCAAAACAGATGTTTGCGTAATGTATCTTGTCTTAAGAATTATTGTAAGCGTTAAAAAGTAGCTGATAGGTTTTCACGCTAAAAACTCGTCCAGAGAACTATGCATCTTGAGGTAACGTAATTTCGTTAGAATGACTCGCAATTTTTTTTTTTTTTTTTGTGGTTCTTATGCGTATGACGTCATTAGAATTGCATGTAAGATAAGAAATGTGTGGAAAGTTTTGTGTCTGTATTTTTTAATAAAATTTTTAATAGAAACAATTAATTTCCTTGTTTTACTGTTGATAACATAAACATAAAAACTCAAACTTTTACGTCATAAGAAGTGGAGTTAAGCATAAGAACGAGTAAAAAAGTTTTTCGCCTTGTAACGGATGTCGTACAGTATGATTTTAATTATTTACGGAATGATTCACGAGGTTTGACTGTTTTACTGTAAATAGGCTAGGCTTTTTGTTTACGTACGTACGTACGTGCGCAAATTATGATTCAAACGTAAAGTACTTAACATTTCTAAGGGAAAAGTAAAGCTCGAAAGTGCGAAATATTTTTTTTATTTTAAGTGAAAAAAAAAAAAAAGGAGAATTTTTTTTTGTTTTATCTTAAACGGTTTATTAACCGAAAATTACCGGTAGACCGAGCAATTTCTATCTAATTATCCTCCGAAATGTGTTTCGGGGGGGAACGAGGCTATCTTCCCCCGTATGTCATTGCGAGTCAGTCGGTCTGTAAAGGTGGGAAACAAATTCTTCACGCGCAACTTTCTCAATAAATGCGAGAGTTAAATTCAACGACACGCATTACGTTTTTATAATCTGTGTTGAAAAAAAAAAAAAATTTATAAAGAATAAGAAGAAGAAGAAAAAAAAAAAACAGGAGGGTGAAAAAAATGCTAAGAAAAACAACGAAATAGAAAATGATGGGAGCCATTAAAGAGTCGTTACACGCCACTTCTTGAGAAATAACAACGCTCTTACTCAAGATCATTGTTAATTTATTTTATATAACGAAAAAAAAAAAAAAAAAAGACAAGTGGTGGAAAAATATATTCGAACGTTGCAGACGATAAATACACAATGAAAAACACCCGATCATGACGTTTTTTTTCTTCTTGCTTTTCTTTTCTTTTATTTATTTATTTATTTTTATTTTACTTATTTCTCAATGACATCATTATTATTACTCACACTTACTTTCAGACTCGTTCATCTTAATTAAATCTCATCCGATTTGCACTTCCGGTTCATTCATTACATTATTTTGGCGTCAATATGATTGTCGTTGACGTAAGCTCTCGTTTTTCTTTAAAATGCTCGTGAAGTTTTTTTTTTCTTCTTTTTTCCTGTCTCAATTTTAATGAATGGAATAGTGTGTAGTGTAATTCGAAATGGTTTTGGGTGACGTACGAGTCGGAGTGTTGTATGGTTTAGCTCAGGTTCTCAATTTTACAGACGGACGCAGGTGGCGCTTTTGACGTCTACCGCACATAAATTTACTCGGAAAGAACATTTAACAAAAAAAAAAAAAAAAAAAAAGAAGAGCGGGAGCGTGCATTATTTTACGTGTTAAAAAAAATAATGGCGACAGAATGCAATGTGCACAAACCGAACAAGTCCATTTTTTGTTGAGAGTTTATGTGGAAACACGCGTTTCAAGTTTCAAAAAAAATAATAAAAAGGATTATTTCTAAGTTACGTAACAGTTGCGTCGATGGCAAAATTTGTATACAGTAATTCGAAATTTAAGGGATGAGCAAAAAGATTTTTTTTTGGAGTTATTTATTTATTTTATTTTAACGAGATTTCGATTTAGTGAGATTAAAAGCAATAAAATTATTATTTTAACTGAATATATTGCTGCAAGTTAATTGCACAAGTAAGCATTATTGGTTCGAGCTTAAACCCATTAATTTTGGAGGCTTTTAAAAAAGTTTTGTTTTTCAAAATTCTATTGCCCGATAAACAATGTTGAAGACTGTATTAGAAGAGAATTTCCTTGTTAAAATATTCTACGCGCTAAAACATTTTTATTATTTACGATGTAAATATTATATTTTTTGTGGGGACTTGCTCCGTTGTTGCAGGAGCGATGTAAATTCGTTTTGACGTACAAATTACTTGCAGCTTAAGTTATTAGCAGGTCTCGGAACTACTGCGACCTCTCCGGGTTATCTTTCGTTAGGCGTAAGATATATATTTTTTCTTTCTTCCAGACATTTTAAGGCATGCGTAATATGCAAATTACCGCGCGACACTCTTCATTAACCTCGATTACGATGCGGATTTAAAAAAACGTTGTAGAAAACGTAGCTTGCTCAGAGAACGATGGCGACTGATGCCAACATACAGTAATATACTGTAAATATGAAAAACAAAAATAATTCGTAGAACAAATACTATCGTCGACCTCTAGGAGACTGAAGGGCGTACGTTACGTTGTAAAACAGGGTTCTACAAATTGTAAAAGGAAGGTTTAGAAAGAATAAAAGAAGAAAGAAAGGATGCGAGGGTGGTAGCTTTCGAGCTAAGGAAGATTCAATAAAATAATAGTAATAAAAAAAAAAAAAAATGGTTGAACCTGTTTTCTTAGTTTAGGACGATCTACATGACGTCAGGTTCTACGAAAACAGGTAACACTTTCGCCGCTGTAATATAAGAGTGGGTGGATTTTTTTTTAAAAAAAATTATAAATGCGGGTTAAAAATAGAGGCTCCGAGCTAAGTTATTACGGTCAATTTATGGGCCTCAACGGTCAGGGGGCTGAAATTAAACGCTGTCTGATGCGGTCAAACTCTTTTTAAAAAGGACATTGTCTCTCCGCTCTTTATTGTAGTCTATTTTGGATTTTTAATGATGCGAGAAGACCACGGAGCATCGTAGCTCATCCTAATAATACTGTCTGCAAGCTCTTGTTGACATGGACGAAAATAATTGCGCTCCCAGCATTGGGGATATGGATTAGCGGTTCTCTATACTTTCGCATTAAAAAATGGCATTAATATTTTAGAATAAAATATTGATTGTAATTATTTATTTATTATACTTCCCTCCCAATCGACGCATAATAATAATAACGATGTGACGGGTTTTAGAAATTTTAGTTATTGGTTTGCAAGCTTTGGGTCGCGGGATGGCATGTACACTGCGAGCTCGCATTGCAATTGCTCACTTTGTATCTTTTTGAAGTTGTATCATTATCTTATTCAATTATCATTTCATTTTTTTTGAAGTCGCATCTTTAGAATAATATCGGTAGCTGATAACCATGAAATACAGCTGAATATTGTATTATAATATGGTTTTCTATGCGGTGAGAAAAGACGTAGTTTGCGGGTTAATATTAAAGAATTAAAAATTTAACCAGTAAAATATAAAAATTTGTATTTGTCGTTGCAAATAATATTTTTTTGTTGGCGGTTTTTTTTTTTTTTAACAAAATTGTTGGGGTCGCTAACAAAACGAAATTTTGAAAGCTATGTCAACTTGAGAGCACCAAGTGTAGGCCATAGTCAGGCGGCGTAACGTTGATAACTCTATGAGAATATATGAGGTAGAAAGTCGAAACCGGAGAGGAAGAAGAGAGAAAAAAAAAAAGTTTTATAAAGGACAAAAGAAGCAGAAAAGAAAAATAACAAATAACTTTTTTTTTTATATATTTATTTATTTAAAAAAAAAAAACAACAGTTGAACGTGGTCGAGTCTCCACCTTCTCATTTCACCGTTCAGTGACCCGTCACCGAAGTTCAATTTTTGAAAAATCTCCCGTTCTCGCATTTACACGTAACGCCTGTTACGCCTTTATATACATTTGTAATTACAATACAAGCAACAAATAATAATGGGCGATAAAAATAATATCTAAAAAAGTAACGACAGAAAAACAAGTTGCAATAAGTTATTGATGACAACGGTCAGCACTTATTGCTTAAGAAAGAGTATGATTGTTGTTGATTTTTTTTTTTTGTTTTTGACAGAGCTTTAACTATTGTTAGGTCGGTGATGGTAGTAGCAGGAGCAGCGATAATATCTGTAGAGGACAGAGTTGACGTCATTTAAATAACGACAATCGCTCGATGAGATCTCTCTGCTCAGGTGAATTTTAAGAGTCAAAAGATCAAAACGAATTATTAGCGAATCGAATGGAGTTAACGTGTCAACCATTCATCGTCAAAAATATTTTTTTAACCTTTTTTTTATTTCATTCTTTTATTTTATTGAAGAAGGAGAAGAAGAAAAAAACATGTTGTTTGGAAGGGTTAAAGATTTTATTAATCGCGAATATAATGCAAAAATAAATGTATTCAGTGGGTGATAGACTTTTTTTAGGGTGAGGTCAAATATTATCAATTAATTTTTTTCTTCAATGTTTAATTAATTTTTTTAGGGTTAGTAAATAAGATTTTAAATGCAAACTCTTATTATTTCGTTGCTACCGGGTTTTTACTGTAAATCAAGACTTGGGGACTAATTATTAGTTTGTTATTTAAAGTTGTCTAAAAATGGGTACGCATTAGCTGGTTCGTAAAATGATGGCTTAGGCATTTGAAGACGTTCCCAACTAAAAAAATAAATAAAAGAAGAACCCTATAAATTTACATACATATGATGTCACTAGGTGACCCAGGAGGCTAGAAAAAAAAAATATTCAAAAAAAAAATTTTCAAAAAAAAAAAATTTCAAAAAAAAAAATTAAAAAAAAAAATGTTTTTTTGAAACTTTTATTTTTGAAATTTTTTTTTCTTTGTCAAAATAAAATTTGAAAAAAAAAAAAAAATTTACAAAAAAATTTTTTTTTGAAGTTGTTTTTTGAACATTTATTTTGTTTTTTTTTTTTTTTTTGAAATTTTTTTTTTTTGTTGAGCCTACTACCGTACCTTAAAAGAAAGTCAATTATGTTGTTCAATGCAGTTTAAACATGAAGGTGGCAGTGTTATGGTTTTGGATTAGAAATAATGCATTAGAAGTCACTTTGTAATTTTTAATTTTTTCATTAATCGGAAATTTTTTTTTTAATTTTTTTTATGCATGCACATGTACAAGAAAAATATCACTTTTATTGGATGTTCAAATATATATATATATATTTTTGATTACCGCAGATTTATAGCTCCATTGAAAATCGGATAAATCGATTAAAATGCAAGTAGTACCTACAGTGTTGTGAAATAATAAAGATTTTTATTTTATTGACAAATTTTATCATAAATAACGACTACAGTATTTTTTCTGCCCACACAATCCAATACCCGGTAATATTTAGGAGTTTGTTTTTAACGAGGTATTAAAATATAAATACAGTACTCTAAAATGTAAGATTTTCGCATGCTTGTGACTTTTGTAACGCACTTGTTAAAAACGTCGCATTTAAAATACAGTAACTGTTAGTCGGGGATTATTACTACGCTACAGTATTAACATAAAGGGTTTGTGCAATAGTTTCAATAATTATTGATAGGCTGACAATCTCATAGATTGTAAGGTTCTAAAATGAGGCTTACAAAAAATCTTGATTGAAGAAATTAAATTTCGTCTAGTAAAACGTATTTTTTGTTGCGACCAAAACATAAAATCGCTGTCAACGAAACACGGTGTATTTGTCTGTTTTCCTTCAACAAAATGAGAGCAAATAGAAAGAGTCCCCCTTTTTTTCCCCCCATTTCCATCGGAAAGTGAGACGACCTAACTTGTGGTTTTACCATTTCAGGGTTAATGGTAGGATATTTTGAAAGAGAGTGTTTGAAATTAGGACAGTTGAAAGGGGAATTTTTGTAAAGATGAGTGTGGAGAGGGGGGGGGGGGGGACCAAAATGGTAGGTAGCCTACGGGGTCCAACGTTCGCTGAGACATTTATTACCATTAAAAAGCAGTCGCTTGGTATTTCTTTACAAAATATTTTCTATACATAAATCTGAAACGCTACTCGCTTAAAATAACAATACACTTTATTTTATTTTTTTTTCTTCTTCCATTTTTGCTTTCGTGCGACATCAAATAAATATGGCTCTGATATAATAAAAAGTTTTGTATAAGAATTTTTTTTTATTTTACGCGCGCTGCGGGAGAAATGTGCGTGCTTTACCCAGGCCCTCCGCTCGTCTTTTATCACCGGCACTCGTTTTTATTATTTTCTGGGCCAAGAGGTCCTGGTATCACACCATTTAAATCAGCTTTCAAGGAAGGCTGCGCTCTCAAATTATGTGTAAAAGAGCACAATATAACCGTTGTAATTTACCATAACAAGTATAAATTTTAGGATATCGTATAATTTAAAAATTATCAAGAAGATATTTATGTTTTTAGACACGTCTGTTTTGTAGTTATTTCTTTGGAAACACCGTAACGTGGAACTATTCTATGGGGTATTAATTTTTTTAATAAATACTCTTTAGAGCTGACAAATTATTGCTGAAACAAAACAAAGCTTCGGTGTTCTCAATAATTATTATTAGTTCCACGAAACTACGGCTTTTTGTGATTGTTTATTACTATTTTTTAATACCACGAAAGTAATTATTTTAACGTTTTTTAATTAGAGGTTTAATTACAAATTTTTTAAAATTACATTATTAACTTTAATAACGGTTATAATTAGATTATTAAATTTAATTACAGCAAATATTAATAAACATTATTAATTACTTCGTATAAAATATTATAATATAAAAGTTGGGGAAGGGTTACGCATAGAAATAGATTTAAGAATGGTGCCATTGTAATAACGAAATTACAGTAGAACTTTGTTATAACGACCTGCATTAACATTACAAAGAAATCCTGTTATTGCGTCAAGAAAATACGGTACCTCGGCTACAAAGTTAAAAAGTCAGAACAATGTTTTTTTACAAAACTTTTACCACACAGCTTTTTCGGTTTTTTTTTAAAGGTTGTTATAACCGAGTTCTACTACATACATCGAAATTAAGTTATTGAAGTGACGTGTTTATGGCGGACAATAATTAATTATTTCACAGATGTTACTGATAGTTTACGTGAAACATTTTAATTACGATTTTGTTTTTAATTGTACGAAATGATTTCAACGTTATAAGAAAGTTGAGAACTTCCACATTAAAAAATGGTATTAAGGATTTAACTTCAATCATAAACTTGTTATCCTACTTTTTCTTTTTTTTAAAAAAATAATTTTTGAAATATTAAAAAAAAAAAAAAAAGTTTGTTTAAATCCGTAAACCGGTGAGACGTTTGGCTCTTAATATCAAAGTGTGGAATTAAGAGTTGTTGTCTAAGATGGCAATTATTGTTTTTAATTAGTTGTTAGGAAGTTGTCAAAATATCAGTTGTGAGTGTCAGTTGTTGATTTTGATTTCTAGGGTGGAGATGGAACAGAGCCGCGCATGCGTTTGTTTTTTTGTGGGAGGGAGGAGAAGGGGGGACGGACACGCGTTTTCTAGATACATTTTGGGTTAATTATCTCATCTAAACAATATCAGACTTAAGTAGGCGGACGAGCTTTTTTTTTTTTCTATTTTCCTTTCTGTTCTTTTTGCTCATTCAAATTGGGTGAATTGAAGTCGGTTGAAAACGGCGGCGGCGTCAGGTGGACGGTGAACTAAACGACATATTAATTATCGTAGGTGTACACTCTTTTCGTACATTTTATTATTAGTATTATTTTATTTTATCCGCAATAATTATTATTAAAAGGTGAACTGACGTGACGTCACATACACAAGCGGGTGCGCCGGTTTAAAACGGGTTCAAGAGTCCGGAGACGAGTGATCCTCGCGCTAACCACTACTCTGAAAACTCTTTTTAACATTTTCATAAATATTTAAAAGAAAAATTTTTTTTATATATAAAAGCTAAAAGTTGTCTAAGAGCGATTTTGTTTACTATTTTTTATTATTATTATTATTTTGGCACGGAACGTGTTTAGATATTGAGAAGTTGTATTAAGTCAAGATGTTATGTAAAAATGATGTTCGAGTTTGCTTAAAAATTAATTCTAAGCAAATGTAACGGGTGACATAGTTCATTGTAACTTCGGGTAAAGCGGAAATCTCGTTTTCTTCGGTTGGGATTTTTCTAATAAGAAAAGAATTGGCGCCGTTGTTTTTTTTTTTTTTTTTTAGCCTTCGAGTTCCATAAACGATCGAGGTTCTTTTTTTTTTTTTTTTGAGACGGACGACGCCAACCTACTTTTATTTAGATATAGATATTTTTTTTTGTCGCTGTTGTAGTTTTTCGGCCGTTGTTTGTTTGATTTTTTTTTTGACGACGACCACAATTTCGATTAAAATTCAAATTGACAACAATTTCAAAGAAACTCATTCACTATACACCACCCACTCCTCCTGTTTTTAGATTTGTACTGCTAAAAAATATCTTCACATCTCGATAATTTCGAGTTTTTTTTTTTTTTTTGGTTTGTTTCTTCAATTTCTTTTATTATTTTATTTTAACAATACTAAAAAAAAAAAAAAATCTCGCTCTTATTGCCATTTCACGACTTAGTGTTAAAAAATAGGTGGAAATTGATGAAAGCAAACAGTTCGGAGGAGAGTAGGTAACGTAACGTAACGGTTGTGACAGTTGGGGGGAGACACCCTACGCACGTAACTATCATATTTAAATAGTAATATAAATAACGTTTTGAGGAGAGAAACTCTGAAATAAAAAAACGGCTAATATTACGCGCGATCTGACCTACATCAAAATGACAGGGGTAGCGTATATTATTATTATTATATATTGTATTTGAATAAGGTGGTGTTTAGTACGTAACGCGAGGGACATATTTGGTTTGGACACCACGCTGTGTTTGGCAAATTGACCGGACTCTGAGTCGTTCAGGTTTCACTCAACCGAACCGAAAACGCCAGATGACGCCTGCGCAAAAAAAAAAAAAAAAAAAATGGAAGATGGGCTATTTTTATTTCTCGATGCTTCGATCGCTGTTTTATTATTTTTATTAAGGTATTTTTATTATTTATTTATTTTATTTTTTTAATGTTGAAAATAACCTCGTCTGGGATGGTTCATGTGGGTGAGGTTTTTTTTAGAGGTGCGACGCATTTTTACGAAAATAAGAGAAGAAGAAAAAAAAAATCACTGTTTTAATGTTGTTGAGTGATTTTTTTTACACGCCTGAATAATTAAGAATTGAGATTAATTTTAATTAGTGGGAATTGTTAATTGTTTGTTTTTCTTTAAAGTGTAATTTGATATTGGGTTAAGTTTGTTATTGTTTTTTTTTGTTAAATCGCACCATTTTTTTTTCTTCTTAAATTTGCAAGTACATAATAATTAACTTTTGTAATTGCTTACATTGTATACAAATTTGATTGTGAAAACATTTTGTAAAATTGGTTGTTTAAAATTATATACTGTAAGCTTTTTTTGGTTTCGAAGAAATGGGTTTAATTTAATTAGAAAAAAAAAAAAAAGGGAATTCATAAAAAATGAAATTAACATCCATTAAGTAGTAATTATCAACACTAAATTTGTTAATGGGTTTGTTGACCTTTTTTTTTTTTTAATAGTGTAATACCACCAAAAGTTATTATCTGCATCGAATGCGTCGCGAATGTAATTAATTTTGAACTGTTTTTTTTTTTTTGGGAGAAGTAAAAAAAATTAAATAAATAAACGTATTTTTTGAATGGAAATATACAGGGTGTTTCTAAAGGTCGGGCTCAAACTGAAGGGGCAGGTAGAGGAGTAAAAAATAAACAACTTTCAATCAGAAAAGAAAAAAAATGCATTTGAGGCTTAATTAAGAAGTAATGGGCTTGAACCCTGGGCATGCTTACCCTGTAATCGCATTGAGTTAAGCGTAAATCTACTGCACCGCATAGCAGCAAGACATTGCGGTACAGCTTGCTATTAGGTGATCTCATAGCGTTATTCAGGGACAGCATGCCCAGGTGCAAACCCATAACTCCGTAATTAAATCTCAAATGCAATTTTTTTTTTTTGATTGAAAGTTGTTTTTTTTTACTCCTCTACCTGTTTCTTCAGTTTGAATATGACTTTTGGAAACACCCTGTATATTAATATCGCTTTGCGCGTCTATAAATAAAATATAACGTTTTCATAATATTTAAAAGTTTTTTTTTTAAACTGGTTTAATCGCGTTTAAGATTACTTAATCTCGACATTAGGCTGCGCGCATCGAATAAATTGTCGACGAAGAACACGATTTTAAAAGCCTAAAAATGAGCGTTTATTTGCTCTAATTTAAATAAATTGGCTCGATGAAGATAATGTTGAAAGAAGTGGCGATTGGTAGCTCTCCTCCGTTCGACTTGTAAAAAAAAATGAGGATTGATTTATCTTCGATTATCGTTTGATCACGATCCCAACCTGTTCTTCAACAACTCAAAACGTTGAGGCAATTATCAACATGCTACTATGGCTTTATTAAACTAAAACTCTTTCAATTTTTTTCTTATTATTATTATTTGTAAAAGATGGAAGATGGTCGACACACTTAAAAGCCACTTCAATTAACTTCTTACGCGTTCTGAATAATACAACACACAAGTACCGTCCAAAAATCTAATAAAAGCGCATTGTTGGATGAATTCTAATAGGCGTAATGATCCAATGATTTGATTGCTTTTTAGAAGCGATGCTAGTGATGAATACGGTGGTAGGTTTATTATTAATGTGATTTTTTTTTTTTTGGAGGATGTTCAAATTAAGACATTATCTTCTTCAAAACCACCACCCAAAAAAATGTTTTATTTATGTTTTTAATTTTTAAAACTGAATTGAAATTCAAGGGAGTAAATTTTTTTTTTATTATTAAATTTTTTAAAGTACGTTTCAGTTTTAAAAACTGATAAATAGAAATTTAATTTATTTATTAAAAACACTATTAATTTATACTTTACTTTTATTTACATCTTCAAAAAGAAATCCTAATTATATTCTAGTTTAGATTATTTTATAATTGGAACCATAGATACACCGTGTCCACAAAAAAAGCAGACCCAACTGAATTAGTATTAAATCTTTTTATTATTTTAAATATTTTAATGGCACATGGAAAAACTTTATTTTAAAGATTTTAATTCCATTTTGAGCGTTTTAACCCTGGACACCTGAGCTGAAGTTTAATATTTGAAAATTATAACGCTAGATTCTAAAATCTTTGTTTCCAGTTTGAATTCTGAATTTCAACTGCATCTAAATCTTAATTTATGACATAATCAGTGATTTTTTGGCTTTAGCTTTTTTTTTTTTTAAAAAAAATACACATATATTAAAAAACGAAAAATCAAGTGAGAAAAAAAGTGACGGAATAATCAGAGCGTATGCGCGCAATCTTTTATACAAATAATTCTGTAATTATGTGAACCATTAACGGTATAATGTGTGGCGATTATCTGTTTGAAGAGTTTTAATGCGATTGAGTGATCATTTCTGTAACATTGTCAGATATATTTTTTTGTTTAAGTTTTCGTAATCAGATTTATCGGCGAAACGACATTATTAAAGGATTCATAAACGTGAAACGTTGATGCGGAAATCGTCGGCTTTTTGTTGTTTATTATTAAAGAAAATTTTCATTACTTTACCGTTTTTATCTTTGAAAAATGACAATTAGTTAAGTAACAAAATATGTCACAAATGACCTGAATTTTTTTATTTTTTCTTGAAGTATTATTTTTTTTTTCTTCTTTCGAGTGAACGCGGTGTGATTTTGTGCGTGTTACGCCTCTCACATCACGCGCCAACATCGCACGCCATCACAGCGTAACCCACACACACACACGCATTATATTTTATATTTTGATGGCGTTCAACTCGTTTTGGTTTTTCAAAATCCGTCCGAATGCCACAACCAGTGTACATTTATCTATTTTTTTATTATTTTTTAAAAAAAGAGGTGGCGTAACAGACTCGAAAAGATCTTTTATTTCTTCTCGTGATTTTGCCAAATTTACGAGTTTTCCGATAAAAATAATTAAGTCCGGAGAAAGAGAGAGAGAGTAGCCACTGTTTACATAAACACCTGAATAAAACATAAAAAAAAATTGAAACGATTGTCCGACCTCCCAGCGGTGTGTTTTAACAGCAACTAGACCTCGAAGGAATTCAAATCGACAAATCGTTGCTAATAAATTGTTGTTGCGCTACAACGATACTTCCGCAATAAACGTTACATAAATTCAAGTCTGCGCCTATGTATTCAAATCAATGGCGCGTTTTCTTTACAACTTTTAGGTGGAAAAGTGACGCCAAACGCCGACGAATTAGTAAAAATTTTTTTTGGTTAGTTTATTATTATTATTTTTTTTTTAGTTTGAAGATGTTAATTTGATGTGAAAAGTCGTCGCTTCATATCGCGGCAATTTAGTTTGACGGGAGTTAAAGCGGATTTTGGAGTTGATTTTCCGAAGCGGAACACGAGATCAGTTGAGGTGTGAGAAAAGAACCGTAACGAATAATAATACGGTAATAATAGTCGTCGTTAGAAAACAGGTCTCTCTCTTAAATTAAAATAAGCTTCCGTGTTGAGTTTGAGGTGGATAAAGCGCTCGTTCTCTAAAAAAATAACGACAAATAACGAAATAATTAAGATGTAAATAAATATAAATGCGTTAAGGTTATATAACGTTGACGCCTATTTTTTTCTTTCCTTTTTGACAGGAAACGTAAACATCGTGTTTGAGGGATTTTTTTTTTGGCTCTCCCGGGGACGTTATCATTTTAATTTGAATTTCAGTAGAAAATAATCAATTGAAATTACAGTATATGTAGTTATGAAAAACCTGAAAAATCACAAAGTATTTTTTGATTTTTTTCTCCTTCGCATATCATTGAAATATTAAAGTTTTGCCACTTTGGAAAATTATTTTTCTTGCTGTAAGCTCCTATTACCGGTGCAGGTTGTTATTTTCAGAGTATAAAGCTTAGATAAAAATTAAATATACGTGTTGCGTGAGCCCAGTTCGGGTTATGTTTACGATCGGGCTTGGAAACTTTAAAATAATTTATATGGAGGAAGAAAGTATAAAAAAAGAGAAACCGGAATAATATTCTCGGATAAGATTTATTTGGACAAAAACTAGCTTTTTTTTTTTTCTTTTTGCAAAACTCGTTTTCGGAACTTGACTGCTGAAAAGGTCATTAAAATGTTTAAACAAGCGTTACCTTAACCGTAACGCAATTAAAAAGTTCATTAAGATTTTGTGTCATTATTCAAAGGCGAAGAAAATGCGCTCACTTTCGCGCTGGCTATTAATTTCCGTACAAGGAAAGAGTAGGAACGTTTATTATCTCGCTGCTGGTGGGTGTCTAATGGCGATGTTCCGCGTCTATTATTGGTCACCTAGGGACAATTGGACAAATCTCTAGAAAGCCCGATTTATGATCCTCATGGGACAGATTATCTGGCGATTGCCAGATACGATTAATGTGCGAGAGGGACTTACTGTAACTTCTCTCGCTGCTTATATTCTTTCGGGGAGAGAAGATCATCAAAACCTAGTTATCTTTTCATTTCAAAAGAGTCCGTATTTTCAAAAGAATGGAGCTCGACACGGAAGGAAATGTGAGTCGGGGAAACTATTCCGAGTGGATATTTAGCGCTTATCGTCGTCTCCCATCTCTCAACGAGAGTCTTTTCGATTATTTAATGCGCGCTTTAATGGGTGCAAATACTGGAAGTTGGATCGTCAATCGAGTATAATAGTAATTCGATGGTTACATTTTTATCTTTGGTTATTAAATTGAACCTAGAACTATTTTAGAGCAGAGAATTTTATTTTTGCATTTGATTAAATATTGTGATAAATTTAAATTTAATAAATTTTTAATTACCGGTACTCGTACAGTACTATTAATATTTTTTTCACGGTCAAACTAATTATTTTTTGAAAAATGTTTCTTTTAAATGTTTGATTTAAATTAATTGGAGCTTAATGTGCTCTGATGTGATCTACTGTTAACTCTTTTCTCTTGACTTGGCTTTGACAGTATCCGATGCCAGAAAATATAATCCTTGCGTTTTATGCTCCGGTTCATCAAGTTCTAATTTTAGGAGGTTTCGAATTAAATACTTTCTACTGCGTCTTTCCAAATCGGGCATTTGAAATACATTAGCCTTGGGTGATCGTGGATAGAACCAAAGAGTTTCAAATGTTTTCCGAATGTGTGGGTTTTTTATTAAATCGAAAATGTAACCTTCAATTATTATTATCAAGTTAAAAGGAAAGTTAATGGAGAATTTGAAAGTACTGACTCGGATTTGTAAACTCATAATCGAATCGCCAGCTGTGTGCTGTTGCAGTCCAGTGGACCAAATTCAATTCATCCAGGTCGCGAGTTCAATGTTGATCCTCCAAGGTTTTTTTTTTTTTTTTTTGCTGTGAGAGCACGGGTCCCACCCTGTTCTCTCAAGTGCCGATTGCGACACCTTCACAAAGTTTCTGAACATTAAAATTTAAAAGCTAAATTTTCGGGTGACTGATATTATTTTTTTTATTATTATAATTTATTGATGAACATATGGTTTTTTTGATGCAGCTATAAAACGTTTTTATAAGTTACGTATTAATTATTCAACAGACGCTTTAGATGTTTTATGACTGCTTTTAATTTTTATTTCCACCGAGGAAATATTATTTTAGTGTTTTTAATCTGAATCAAACATCTGTAAAAATAATAAGTATTCTACACTGTATACAGGTTTTTGAGGTTTCATAGCGGTGATGTACGTGTATTTCCTATACATGTAATTGATTTTACACGTGCGAACTGTAGTTCAAAAGTCTTTTTACATGTGGTTTGCTTGTAAAGCATTATTATGTGGCTATGTTTTATTATCGTTTTATATAAATTTATTACTGGATTAAGGAGATACTGTAATTTGAGTTAAATGACTTTTTAAAATCAATTGTATCAGCTGGGTATTTATATTTATACCGGTATAAAAAAAAATGGTAGTCATAACTTAGATACAGTATTATAATACTGTTGGGTTTGACATTGACTAATAATAAAAATTGTCGTGGTCTGTACAGTATGATAAGCAGGTGTTTTATTCGGCTGAAAAAGGTTGTTGCTTTTTTGGCCATGGAGATTATCATCCCATTTGCTCACGCTTCACATTTTTAATATGGGGATTAAAGCTGAAATAAAATAAATATAGACGCCTTGAGGTTGTAAATGTCAAATATATAATTTGACATTAAAATATAATTATTGTTGGCATTAGTAGTGTTCAAAATGTTTAAAGGAGGTTAACTTAATTTGGTGTTATCTATCCCATCCTGACAGATCTAACTCAGGTGTTCGGTACGCTGCTCTGATCTTTGATGATGTTAACCATCGCTTTTAATGGCTAATATTATTATTTTATGTTAATATGACGAAGGATGATACGTGTCGACCGATTTGTTTTTAAATATTGGTAAAATATACCCGTATGTGAGTGACATAACTTGAAAGTTTTTGTGGGCTAAAAATGATTCAACGCAAATTTAAATTTCGAATTATTTGGATTTTTCTCGTAGTTTCTATATTTTGTTATTTTGGTTGTATATACACGATTTTGAGAAATAGTGGACTAGAAATACGAGTGGAAGACGGAATTAATGTACCGGTATTGGGGAACGAAATGAACTGCAGTTGCTCAAATAGAACTGTAAACGTGTCGATTTGGCCATCGGCGATGTCCACTTGCGACGGTTACGCTACCATGCGAGGTGACCATCAGAAGGTGGTGTGTTTCGCTCTATTCGGCGGTGTCAGCACCGCGTATTTTCGAGGAATCTCACGAAACGCCGAGTTGATGCCTCAATTTTATCCCAACTGGGTGATGAGAGTTTACAACGATTTGAATTTAAATGATGCTTACATTCATAAATCTCTGTGCGAGTTGCGGTGTAAATATCCACATTTGGACTTTTGTAAGATGTCTAATTTACCTCCGCCTTTGAGGAACCAATCTCACGTTCATACTAAAGTGTGGAGATTTTTCGCTTTGGGTAACTCTTTAAAAAAAAATTTAGAATTAAAATTTGAGAATTATTAATATTTTAATTTAATAGGAGATCCGCTAGTCAGTCACTTCGTGTCGCGAGATCTGGATAGTTTAATAAGCGAGCGAGAAGCGGCCGCAGTTGGTCAGTGGTTGATTTCGGGGAAAACGTGGCATTTCATGCGGGATCATCCGCTGCACGCTTTTCCAATTATGGAAGGTATATTTTCAGAGTGTATACGATTCATTCATCTTTGTAAAGTTTGTGCGTAAAAATTAAAAATGTATTCGCATAGGAATGTGGGGTGGACTGAATCGTAATGTAACGTTAAATAAACAGATTCGGGAACGATTGATCGAAGAAGCTCGGAAAGAGCCGAATAACAACAACGATCAACCCGTTTTACGGACAGTTTTACTTCCTATCGCCGAGGAAAACGAGGATTATATAAATCACGATAGTTTTTCTTGTCATGAAACAACGCCGAAAAAATCTTGGCCCTGGCCAGTGAAGCGGTTCCATTCGAGAGATTATGTAGGCAACCCGACTTTACGCTTTGATTTTCCTATTTTAGAGCACTGCCCGATGCGATGTCGCCCTCCAAATCATAAAGATTGGGAGTCATGTTAAAATGTATCACATCGTGGAATAAATTTATCAAAACTTGAGAAATAAGTCCAGAGCCTCCGTCGACAATAATTGTCATATTCCAAAGGTTTCTTTAGACAAGACTTCAACTTATTTTTTATTTATAAGGTGGATACCGTACTATTTAAAATTTAATGAAGAAAATCTTTTCTTAAAGCGTCGTACAGTATAATGTACTGTGATGTAGTAAGTTTTCTTCTTATAGTGTATGAGAATGTACTTACGCTACGTTTTAGTTAAAAATTGGTGTTCTAAACATTTTGATTTTACCTGCTGCTGGATCAATCGCGTATCTTCAAGTGGGAAGGATTTTTGTTTTAGGTAACGGTTAAGATTTAATTCGCAAAAAAATAAGTTTATTAGAAGATCCTCTAACAATTAATGAGCGTGAAATGACTGCTGTTGGTCAGTGGCTTATCTTGGGAAAAATGTAGCATTTCATGCATGATCATCCGTTACATACTTAAGTTTATAGTGGAAGTATTAAAGTATTTTTTGCTAGATTAATACCAACTGTGTACTTATACGAGTAGTTTGCTATTAATTTGTGTGTACACTGATGTGAGGCGAATTAAATTTCAACGCAGTTTCGAATACCAATACTTGAGAAGGTCTAGGAGAAGTGGATAAAAATGAGGGGAAATAATGATTATTCTAGGTTTTATTTTTACTTTGAATAACTTGAGATGATTTCGTAAATATGTTTGCGATAAAATGAAAATTGTTTTGGTCGAAGTCGGTGATGATCGAGGCAGGAGCAAATAGATTTCGTTCACAATCCATCGTCATTATTAAATTTAACACCTTGATATACAATTAAAAAAATTTTTAGAAGACTTTGGTTGAATAAATTGACGTAGCGTAAATGTGCAAAAATCTGTGCAAAATAAAATTTTATCTTTTCGAAAAAGGAAAAAAAAAAAAAAAACTGTCTATTTAGCATCTGCATTGTAATTTTAACCAATTACAAGTTTTTTGTGCTTTTTATGATGAAATTCAAGGATAAAATGGTAGTATAAATAGTTCTACTATAATATATTCATCAAATTTAGGTTACAGAAAAGCCTCTCCAAAAACAGTTTTCATTTTTCGTGAAAATGTTTCGGGCTTCGATTATTACATTATTTACTACTTTATATATTTTTAGCTCGGTTTATGCTAATGAAGACCCAGTTACTTTGGTTACCGATGAAATGAACTGCAATTGTTCAAATCGAAAGTTAAATGTGTCAGTTAAGCCATCGGTGATGTCTAATTGCGATGGCTACGCAACGAGTAGAGGCGGTCATCAGATGGTTGTCAGTTATTCATTTTACGGAGACATAGGCAGTAAATATTTTTTGGGCATTTTAATGAACGCCGAGTTAATGCTGCAACATTATCCTAATTGGGTGATGAGAGTTTACCATAATTTAAGCTTTAAAAATACCGAAAAGTTGCGACTTGCTTTATGCGAGCTGTGGTGCAAATATCCTCATCTAGATTTTTGTCCGATTCAAAATGAATCAAAAAGCCAAAATGAGCATATTCCCAAAATTTGGAGATTTTATCCATTAGGTAAGACTTTATTATCCGCGGTATATACAGTACAGATTAATTTTTATAATGCAAACATTGGTAGGCGATCCATTGGTGGAACGTTTTGTAGTTCGGGATATAGATAGTCTTATCACTGAACGAGAAATGGCAGCGGTTGGACAGTGGTTGGTTTCGGGGAAAACGTGGCATTTCATGCATGATCATCATTACCACTATGTTCCAATTATGGGAGGTAAGAGTAACATAATTGAATGATAAAACAATAAGTTTGAATTGATTTTTTTTTTTATTCAATGTGTAATGTGCGTGTAGGATTGTGGGGAGGATTAAACCGAAACTTTACGTTAAATAAAGATATTCTTGAGCGTATAATCGTAGTAGCAACGCATAATTCATCTTTGAATGAAAATGATCAAAATTGGTTAGAAATGATTTTGCTACCAATTGTTGAAGAAAGCAGGGATTATATAAATCATCATAGCTTCAATTGTACCGATGGAGCTTTAAAAATGACCACGCCTTTTCCTGTTCAACGCCTGCATACGTTAGATTTTGTTGGATCGGCTATTTTACGTTATGAATTTCCCGTTTTGCCCTTGTGCCCTGAAGAGTGTCGCCCTCTCAATCACCAAAATTGGACATTATGTTAATACATTTGAGACACATACCAGAGTCGATTTTAATACTGTATTATATGGTTATTATTATACAAACAAAATTATTCTGAAATTAATTTTTTTTAAAACGAACTTAATAATTTAAATTCTAATAATTTTCAAATATTTTTGCGTATTTTTATAGTATTTATTTGAATATAATAAAATTGCTTACGAATAGAATTACGATTTCACTGTTACACCAAGTCGTTGGTTGCACTTCCTACCAATTGAGAGAGAAAAAAAAAACATTTTTTTTTGTCGAGATTAATAAAATTTGTAAATAAGGGATACAGTATTTTGAAGGCTAAGAGGGGGGTTGTTGTTTGGCTATACAATATTACTGTATAAACACCTGTCTTGCTTAACATAATAGAATTTATTATTTTTTTGGAGTGATTGCGTGTGGCCGATATGTCAGATTGACGATTTTATATAAATTCATCACTCCGTGATTGAAATTTTTTTTTTTTTTTCTAAGTTATTTAAAAATGGTTTCGTGTCATCCTAAGATCTTTTCCGCGTGGATTGCGACTATAATTCTGATTTTTTGGACTTATTATTCGCTGTTTTTAGTACGGAGTGAGTGTGGTTTTTCGATAGTTATGAAGAGGGGAAATAAATCTTTGGTCATTATTGATGAAATGAATTGTAATTGTTCGAACCGAACCAAAAATATCTCGTCGTTTTGGACATCGGAGATATCTAATTGCGACGGATTCGCCACCTTTCGAGGTGCTAATCAAATGGTGGTGAGCTTTTCTTTCTACGGGGATATTAACTTGGCATATTTCCCTGGTATCAAGAACAATGCCGAATTAATGCTCAAGTTTTATCCGAATTGGGTGATGAGAGTATATCATAATTTGAATATTAAAAACGAAAGCGTTCGGGTTCTCCTGTGCGCACTCTGGTGCAAATATCCTCATCTGGATTTTTGTCCGATGCAAAAGTTAGCCCCTAAAAATCAAACTGGCATCAATCCAAAAATATGGAGATATTACCCTTTAGGTACAGTAATGATACGATTAAGTAATAATCATTTAACGGAGAATGTAATCACGCTGGTATGTTAGGTGAGCCGTTAGTTGAACGTTTCGTGGTTCGGGATTTAGACAGCATGATCACCGAGCGAGAAGTTATCGCTGTTGGTCAATGGATGATTTCTGGAAAAACGTGGCACTTTATGCACGATCACGAATTTCATTATTTGCCAATAATGGGAGGTACAAGAAAATTAAGAATGCAAAAAGTTTCTATAAAAATAAAACAAATAATTAAAATTTGTACAGGAATGTGGGGAGCGATGAATCGAAATCTCAGCTTAAATAAACAGATTTTGGAACGAATAGGTCTACAATCGCAAAAACAATATTCCAACGACAACGATCAAACGTGCTTGGCAATTGTGTTGCTGCCGATTGTAGAAGCGAGTGGCGATTACATAAATCACCATAGTTACCCGTGTCGAAGTGGTATTATGAAACGATTAACTCCTTTCCCTGTGAAGAGACTGAATAAATCCGAATACGTTGGAGCTCCTACCTTACGCTATAAATTGCCTATAGACGCTACATGCCCCGAAGAATGCCGACCGCCAGATCATCAAGACTGGGAACTTTGCTAGAACTCGAAATAATTTTACCGTCCAATTTTATAATTGGTGTGTTCGTTTTACTAAAAGCTGTTTTATTTCTTTCTTGATTTAGATAAATTAAGGTATTTAGAAAAACCGAAAAAGAATACGGATTTTTGTAATAATAATAATTGCAAGTCTTGAAAATTGATATTGGTACATAATTAAAAAAAAAAAAACTTGGGCATAATAATAATAATAATTGTGGTCTTTCGCAATGAATGATTGTTTTTATTGTTGTTGTTCGATTAAAAGTGAGTTCCAAGTTCAATCTCGATATGGCTGCACAGTTCTAACAATTCTAATTGCATCTAATTGAATGAGCTTGTAAGTTATAATTATTATTATAGTTGCTTCGAAAATATTACTACGAGTTGGGTAATACGCAATGTTAACACGCACTTCTGTTGATATTCACGTCAAACATTTTTTTTTTCTTTATTCGTGCGTTGTTTATTTTCTCGGATCTACAATGTATTAACTGTACAATGATTTTATCAAACATCTGCGTTGACAATAATTATTGCATAAAAATATACGTTGTTTTTTTAGAGGTTGCAGTATACAGTACACTAACTCGTTCAATGCATTTTTATTGTTGTTGCTTATCGCACATATATTTTTATTTAAGTATTTTAAACTTTAATAATTATTGATTAAATTTTTACTGACTTTAATATCGTAATAAAATTTTGAATATCATTTGCTTTATTACGTATTATTATTTTTTTATCTGATTTTTTAATTTTATTTTTTTTTTGTTGATTTTGCAGGTGTTTTTGAGAACGTGATGCAAGGTTACTACTGCAGGATCTACCCAAGAAGTTTACCTAATTTCATCTCTTTGAAGGTAAATTAACCAACATTTTAATTTGCATACTACTGGGTATTTAGTTAAAATTTCGTTAACCATCAAAACTTCCGCCAAGTTGATTGCGGAATGCTTGTTGATTGTAGATATAGATAATAATATTATTAGGTACGGTAATGAAAAAAAAACCAACAACAACGTGAACTTTAATTAAAAATTATGCTTATGCGCTGAATTAATTCAATAAATCAGCGTGATAAAAACAATAAAGTTACTAATTATAATCATTAGCTTTGATGTTGGATCTCTCTGCCTACCTGTTTTTTTTTTCTTCTTTTTTTCTCCCTCACTCCACTCGGCGATTCTCTTCAAACAAACTACTACTTCTTTCGAATACTTAAAATATCTCTTTCATGACTTACAAACCGCAAACTGAAGCTGACATATAATAAAATAGGCGGATTTTTCGTAACTAACAACGTTGGAGCTTTTGTTTCTGCGGTTAAGTAGATGACAGGGCCAAGCGGAAATGACCCCGTGCAGTCCTCTATTGACTAACCTTTAATAACACGCAATCCACCCAAATTTTCGCTAAATAAAACCCTTTACAAAAAAAATAAATAAATAAATAAATAAGCAAGACGTGTATGAATATTATGTGTACTCTAAAAGTCGGGAGGAAATATTTTCAGTCACGTGTGGCCGAGCTCTCTTCCCTTAACTGCCATCTCATTTTCCACATTCATCGCAATCAAATCCAATTGCATGTAGAGCTTTTTTGGCTCGGCGAAAAATAAATGTCTCGCGCGATTCCAAAACGTCTAATTAATGCTGACGTCAGCTCATGCACGCGTACGTGACCTCTAATGCGTGGTAAAAATGTAACTGGAAAATATAGTGGGTCTCTATTGTGAGAATAGGAAATGAGAGGGAGACGAGACGGGCTCAAACACTTCAATTTTACGAATGGGCGTAGTACCGGATGACCTTTTTAGCCAGCGAACATGCGCAATGAAATAAATTAATAATAATAATAATAAAAAAAAATGAGAACGAGGAATGGCGAACGCAATAATTAATCGCCCACAATAAAAATTAATCTCCGAATCGATAGGATTAAGATGGAGAAAATGATAAACAGCAATAAAAGAAATCCACAAACTTATTGTTTTGCAAGCGAAAATCGAAGCCATGGTCAAAAAAATTAAAATCTTAAGGTTTAATCGGAAAACATATTTAATACTTTTAGAAATAAATTAATAAAAAAAAAAATACAATTTTGTTCGCGCTTAAAAATATAAATTATTAGGAAAAATGTAGTAAATGCGAATATATTTGCTGGTTTAGATCAAGTTTGCGTTATTTGTTTACATAAAAATTTACACCTTTTTTTTTCTACACCATATATTTCGTTTGGTTATTATTCTGAAACTGTAGTTGAACAATTGTGTCCTAAAAATGTGATAACCTGACTAGCTGGCATCAAACCTCTGGTGGGATAAAAACTTCGTCTTATAAGGAAATGAACTCATTAAAAAATTGACCTGAATTTGACTTAACCACAATAACTAGACTGGTTTATTAACCTCAACTAATCATCGATAAATTCATGAAATGATTAGTAATAATGTATATATATATTTTTAATTTAAAGTTTATTCAAGGGCCGAATAATTTATTTAAAAGAAAAATTATTTGAATGAGAAAAGTAGTTACCGGTACCATTAATTAATCAAAAATAAGATTTTTAATAATTACCGGTATTTAATCTATACTTGTGAGATCAAATCGATGACTTTATTTTTTTGTTATTCTTGTCATCCATCTTCATATGAGTTTTTTTGTTAATAAGGAAAGTACAGTACATGTGCTGTACAGTACTAAGTTGGTTAGCGACGCAAAATAAATTTCGGAATTTTAAAAATGTTTTTTAAGAAATATTTTTACCCCATAAAAAATATTTTTGCTCAAAGCAAAAGGAAGGCTTCATTTGACTATCTGCCAATTGACATGTTTAAAACAATTGTCAAGTTTTTGTCTTGTTGACTCGCAATAACTTAGCAAATTTGTCAAATTAGCGTCAAGTTGAAACAAGAGTGTGCCATTTGAAAGAGACTAATTTTTATTTCGGAAGAAAAAACAAAGTTAATCGCAAAAGTTATCGCCATAAAACGAAAAAATCGAAATTTCAGTCAATATACTTGCGCCAACTTTCTAAAATGACGAAAACGAGGTTAAATCTTACAATTATTATTGTCTCGTACATGTATTGTTGATACTTTATCATTTTTTTTTTTATTTACAAAAAAAAAAGCGCCGACTACTTTTTATATTCGGTGTGGTCAGACAAATCATACATTTTCTTTAGTCTCCGTACTTGACACTAACGTGACTTTGGGATGATCAAAAACATGAGGTTTTTTTTTTTTTTTATTAAAAAAAAAGTGGGCCACGGTCATGGGAAACGTGCAACCGACATATTTTGCATTACATGACATTTATCATAAATTTAAAAAAAATGTCCCGTCAGTGATGATGACAGAGCAGCACACGAATATCTAAATTAGTCACCCAAAATATAATAAGATGAAAAGATAAATAACTTTCTTATCGCATCACGTAATATTTCCTTCCTCTTAATTATACGAAACCGCACGGGGGTCTGTTAACAGGAAGTAAAAACAAAAAGAAAAACGTATTAAATTGTTTTTAAAATTTTCATTTCTAAAAAGGCGACGAAATCGGTATTGTATCGAGCCAGCGTGAACAATACAGATTAACCTGTATTTTACGTTTCTCCATCTATTCTCCCGCTGAGGGTCAATCGTCAACAGGGTTCAACAATACCCGGAGTCTTAACGGGTTAACCTTGCATTGTATTGAAACAATTGAGCTTTAGAAGAAGAAAAAAAAAATTATTAATAGCAAATTTACGCTTTCCATTTGGGAATTGGAATCGGGGCGGTTCCAAAAGTGAATTATACAATTTGCAAAGTTTGGTTTTCAAATTATTGTTTCGTGTTTACAACAATTTCTTAAAACAAGTTTATCGTTTTGTAATATTATTTTGGTTGCCACCCTGTGGTATAGTTGTATTTGAACATTCGGTTTACAGCTGCTTAACCGTGTAACTAATCTGCGTTGTAACCAAAAAATAAATTAAAATACAGTAGACTACATGACACACTGTATAGGTTTATAAAAAATTGTTTAAAGGCAGTTTTATTAAATCAGAAATCTTGTTTGTTGTGATTCAAGATTATAACTTGCTTAATTTAGATTAAGAAATTCGGTGGTAACGAAATTTTAGTTCCAATAATAATTGTTGTGGAATGCTTTTAGATCTTTAGACAATAGGAATTAATTAAAGATTAACAAAAAATAATTAGAAGATTTATTTAATTAGGTATATTTAACTGCTGTCGTTTACAACAGTTTGGTTTTATTTGGCGATATGTACGGTATTTACAATTATTATTATTGTGAGACCAGGTTTTTGAAGGTGACGTTTTAAAATTATTTTTTTTTACAAAAAAAAAACATGTTTGTTTTTATTAACTCATTTATCAAAAGCTACTTTCTTTACTACAAGTAGTAAAACGATTTAGAAAATAAATTTTAAGAATATTATTATTATTATTATTGAAGGGAGAAAAATTCAATTTTTTTTTTTAAACCAAAATTTACCAAAAACTCAACTTTTAATAGTTTTCTTGTACATGACAGTTGATGTAAAAACATTTTTTTAAAATTCTTGCTGTATGCGGTATATTATTAACGAGCGAATTGCACGCCGAGTAATTCTATAAACTAGTTGTTAGTGCATTGATTCTGATTAGTTTTTGTTTTATTATTTTTCAACTTGACTTTTAAGGTCATCTCCCACCGATTTTTTAACTACCGGGTAGTATTATCTATTAAAGATCAGCTAAGATTATCTGATGAACGAATAATAATTATTAGAATTTAAAATTCACTAACAATCGCAATTAAAATTTTTTTTTTTTTTAATTGCTGAAAACTGACGTTTGGATGTAATACAGTAGTTAATGAAATGCAATAAAGGTTAAATGTCTCATTTGGTTGATAACGCCACGCTGGCTAATGACCAAGTTCGCTCGGATACTGTATTTTATTTACGTGATTAAAAATGATTTTTTTTCATATCCCCGCGAAGATGGGTAAAGTACTCGCGTCTTTTTTTTTTTTTTATTTAGTCTTTGTGGTTTTTATCGGTCGAACAATCTATACTTGAATAGATTTGACTATCCTTGACTTTATTATTATTATATTTTTTTTTAATATAGTTATGTGGTTTTTCTTTTAACCAGATCATAATCGTATCTTATTATGAAGAAAAATGTCGAAATTTATTTTGGTTAACGCTCGTACATCTTCCAGGTTAGCTAATAAACCAGATATCATTACAAGCTGTAAAAAATTAGATAACGAACTGAATATAGGTTGAGATTATACCCGTACCCCTAGTAGTAGTAGTACACTGCCATTTAGATCGGCGAATGAATTTCGAACTAACGGCCTAAATAGATTGCGCACGCGAATATTCATTTTTCTACCACGATATAAACAAACCGTTGAGTCTTATCTCTCTTATCATCCGTAAACGATTGACACTAACAAAAACATACTGTATTAGTTAATTTTATTATTTTTATTTATTTTATTGCGGTTCCCAATCGTTAAATTATTGGGAAATAAAAGTTTTGGATCTAATTTATAGGTCATATTTTTAAATTTGCATATTTTTATTAGTTGAAATTACGTATTAAAATAACAATCGAGGAGGGAGAGATGAAAAATAAGATGATTCTATTCATAAAAATTTACAACCCTCACGTTTTTTTTTTAATACAATATTTGTGAATGAATCTGGAAAAGCTATTAAAATAATGTATATAAAGATGTGTAGGAGCTTTTTAAGTTAAGGGAATCGCCCTTTTAATTCATAACTGAAATTGAAAACAGTAATCGAAGTTTCCGATTCACACCTATTTCAATGCATTCGCAATGCAGGGGAGTACTGTACATGTACTATTTTTCGTGATTTGCGGAGACCACCTAGACTGGGTTGTGCGCGGACCTCCTTCATCGCGCGTCTTGTGTCCTTATTTTAGTAACTTCCGCTTTCCAATTTTCAAACTAAAAACTCGATTTGTGCTCATACCTTGTATGAATGCTGTGTATTCTATATTGACGGAATGCGAAAAATGAATGGCAATAACCTTCGGAGCATTTTGAATTTTTGTTTACAAGTCCACTTTTAGATTATTTTCGCACCGGTGACCGAAGTTTTAATACGCGTGCGTGATTCTCGACCACGTAATTTGTTAACGAGTCGTACGAAATGTTTACACTTTTCTATATTAGAAAAAAAAAAAATGAAAGAGGACAACGTCGAGATTAAGTTAAACGCTTAAGCCGAATCCAATTGATTATTATTTTGATGCTCTCGAGTAGAAAGAAAGAGCGAGAGAGGGAGAAAAAAAAGTGAGCACTTGCTTTACAAATGACAAGACCCAAAAATAAATAAATAAATAAACTCGAGTTAATCTTGAGAACTTTTTCTTCTAACTTACCTTTTTTTTTTTTTTTTTATTAAAAAAAAAAATCCGGTTTTTAGTTTTGATTTGGTTTAACTAATAAACTTTTTATTTCTCATTTTTTTTTATTACTTAAATATTACTACTAGGGATAAGTGGAGAGAATGAAACGCCACAATTTGAACAGACAAATAAAATTACAGCTCACGTCAATTTAATACTTTGATTTAGACAGCAGTAATTTTACGGCTCAAATTTTAAATTATTAAGAATAATATTATTATTAATCTTAAATTATTTTTTTTATTTTGTAAGGCCATTTTTATTTTGCCAAAATAGTTTAGAATGACATTCGCAGTTACAGTGTATCGAAGAAGTTGAATAATAAAACTGGGCTCGTGAAGTTTTAAATTTCAATTAAAAGTTTTATTTTTATTTTTAAGAAAAAGTCGAAGTGACGATTAAAATTATTATTTTGAAGCGCAGTTAAATAAATTTTGAATAATAAAATATTACCTATACTTGCAATATAGCGAGTCGTTAAGAAATGTCAACACATAAGTTATAATTTTAATTTTCAAAATTTGATAGCAACGATGATAATAAAAAACAAAACAAAACAATGGCCATCTTTTATAACTTTACACAATGGTTTAATAAATAACTCGTTGGGACGTCAAAAATACCATTCTAAATTTAAATAAAAGAACGACCTTATTTTTTTTTCATTATTAAAGAAATAATTATTTGGTATAGCTTTGTTTAAACATGACAAATTAAAAACAAAATGTTTGCACCTTTATTATTTATCAACGGGGATTGTAATTATTATTAATTGGGAGTTGTAATTATTTTTTTGTTTCCTTGAAGAAGAAAAAAAAAAATGTACAGTAATATTTTTATGATGGATGTTTCAAACTAAGAAAAAGAAATGTCGAGATGAATTAATAACTAAAATTTAGTATTACTGTATATATAAAAAAAGAGAATATATAGCCCGTCGGTGCAAAAACATTTTGGCATTGTTGCCATCAATGTCTGAGGGTTTTAAAAATAAACTTAGGAGAAAATGAATGTTTGGAGAAGTTGAACCTGCTTCTGTTAGTTGTCCTTCAGCGTTGAACAAGTTTCGGAGATGGGCAAAACACGAAATAAGGGAGTGATAACACGAATATGAAAAACAGATTTAAATAAAAAAAAAAAAAGAAAGAAAAGAAAATAACATTCTTTGATTTATGCGTGAAATGTAAATAAACCAGTAACCCATCCCTCATTGAAATTCTTCGCTTTTTTAAGTTTATATTATAAGAAACATTGTAAGAAATCAGCAGGCTCATCCCCAACTCGGAACATTTCAACGTTCAAATTAAGTTATAATGGTATTCTCTTAAAATCTTCCACCCATGGCGCCACCTACAACTCAATTCGCGCCTATTAATTAACAAGTGCATGGAAGGTTGGTGGTTAAGTAAAGAAACAAATATTTTCTACCCAATTGGGAAGTTAGTGATGTTTGAACGAGTAAATAACCAGCAGATAAACGACGACGCCTGAGAATTTCACTTTGCTACAACCTCAATTTTTTAGCACAATTGTTTTGTTTTTTTTAAATAAATATTTTTAACAAACCTTAAAATTACAATAATGCAGTTGGAGCTTTTGCAATTAATTAGAACGTATAGAATTAATTAATTCCAATTTTATTTAATGTTTTTTTTTATAAAGTTGGTAGTTGTAAACATTAAAATACAGTATGGGGTAAAGTTACGGGTTATTGTACCGATCGATAATAATAAGGAAAATATTCGAATGCTTTTTTTAAGCTTTTATTGTTGCATGCCTATTGTAGTAAATAAAATAAAAAAACGTAGACAGCAAAAAAAAAAGGTTAACCAAGTTTTAGGTTTCCAGTAAAAGAGATAGTCAGACGATTAATATTATTGTATTTACATGTAAATCAAACATTATTGTATTTCGATTTAGCCAATTGTTTTTTTGTTTTTTTTTTTAATTTTGTATTTTACATTATGAAAACGCTATGGGGGGAAAATTATGCAGTAATAACTCGCGGATTTTTAGAAGAGGTAAACAAAAATTAGAATAGTTAATTATTATTTATGCAAGGATTGAATAAAATATTCATGGCAACTTTCTTTAATAATATACTGTATGTAAAATTAGGAACAAATTTGAATATTCAAAATAGAAAGATACTGTATTTTAATGACTAAATTCTTTCTTAACTCTTCTTTTATAATTATCTATTCTCCAGTTTCAGAAAAAATAACAAATGAATGAAATTTTTCTGGTCTTAAGATCCACTTCTTATGTCGTCAGAGTTTGGATTTTGGAATTTATTTATTCATTTAAATTAAGTGTAAAAATAAATTTCGAATTCTAAATTTTGCATAATGGATGGATAAATTATGCATAAGGATGAGGGAAAAAAATTTTTTAACCGCAAAATCCCTATTAATAATATTTTTATTTTGGCCATCACCCTTAACGAACTAACGTCCGGTTCCAGGCTACACGGGTAGATCGAATAAAAGGAGGTTCTAGTGTGGTTAACAGCTTGCAAAAGTAAATGTTGTTTTTGTCTATTAAAAGTTCAATTGTCAACAATCAAAAATTAATAAATGGTAGGAATACATATCCAGTCTTTAAATTTTTGCACGAAATGCAAATTATGTTTTCTTCACGTTGAGTTAATACCGGAATACCTTGACTCCATAATTTTTTTTTTTTAACAAATTTTTCATCCTCCTCGGTTTCGATTTCTTTTCGAAAAAAAACTTTCACCCGGCACTTCGGGAAACTTTGACCATACAGCTGACTGATTAAATCTCCGCCGAGTACTACTATTATAATTTTAATTAGCCGAGCAATTATATTTTAATTTCTTTTTAAACAATGCGTTATTGAAACGTCATCCGCACGCTGCAATTTCAACCGATAATTCCCCATAGTTTTGGAAAAACAAATAACAATTTCACTTTTCTCTCTCGCTCTCTCCGATACCTATAGCTTTTCTAGTACATGTACAGTACGGTAAAAACAATTTAAAATAGGGTTCAGCGTTTAGTGTCGAGGTCACAAACGTTGACAAGGGGTGCTAAAAAAAGTAAATATATAAAAACTAGGCTTCCCGGTGGTCGATTCTCGTTCGCAAACGCAATTCAATGCAAAAATCCTATTAAAAGGAAAAACACATGGCACATGCTGACGACAAATCGCCACGCTGAGAGAGCGAGAGAAAGAAAAAAAAATAGGACATTTACATTGTGGGGTTTAGTTTTTCAAGTGTTCCCGTGCTGCGGAGTGTGTGTTGAGGAAAGGAGGAGGAACCACGTGATGAACACGCGCTCAAGATTGCCGAACCGACAGGAGAACGAGTGGAACTTACAGGCAACATAACACAACATAAGACGCGGGGGTCGAAGCTCTCTTCTACATGTATATGGAGCTGTAAATCGTTTTACTATGGATTGAACAGTGCGAAAAATAAATATTAATATTTTGAGCGATAGAGCTTGAAGAGGAGAGAGAGAGAGAGAAAAATAATACAGTACGGTATAAAGAGGGTGGGGGGAGCACGACCCCTGTTGGACTCCGATTATGATCGTGATTCGGTGTTGAAATACGATTCCCAAGGTTTGATTTGAGGTCGAACGAGAATCGAATGAAGCAAGTCTGACATCACGCACAAGTTTAGACCGCTTGGACTCGGGACCGAATTGAAAAAGAGTTTTGATTTACATGCTGACTAAGGTTGATCATTAATTATTATTTTCCGAGTGAACGAAGGCGATGTCGGATAACTTATTCGGGAATCAGGATACAGTGAACAATTATTATAATTAATTACTTGGAAATTTATTGACGGAATTTTAGAGCTTGAACGGGTAGGTCATTCGTAAATTTTTTTAATTCTTTTTTTAAATAACACCAAACCATCGAAATTTAAAATATCATAAATAAAGTCAGCTCATTTTGAAATTATTTTTGATTTGTTATTTATGATAGTCTAATCTAAAAAAAAAAACATGGGAAGATAAACTAAATACCGGTATCAAGTTGTCAAAATGTTTGCAAGCATTCAGTATTTTTGAAGATGTTTTAAGGTTTGGTTCTAGAGTACAATAATTCGGTTATGTACTAATATTTCTGTCAGTTTGATTATTTCAAACGAGTTTAAATGTTTTTAATGTATTTTTTAAACTGCGAATCGTTTGGCAGTTTCGAGAATTCATTTTTTTTTAAAGAATCACATAAAGCGTGAAAATTTATTATTAAACTATCAAAGTTAAAGATGAGTAAATATATATATTTTTTTTGTAAAAAGAAAAACCAGGAAATATTTTAGTTTTTCGGGTTTTTTTTTATATTGTCTTTTTATCTTTAAATTAAAAATCTTGATTGGAATTTTTATTATTTTTGAGGAGAATATCGCAACCTAGAAAATAATTTTATGGCTAGTAAGAAGTTGGAAAGACAAAAAAAAAAAAAAAAAAGACATGAGTTGAAACGGAAGATGTTTTCCGAGGTAATAGGGTCATAAAATCATTAACAAAATTGGGCAAAGAATTTTCTATATTCAACGCATGTACGTGCTTGCACTTTATTAAGAAACGTTTATAGATGTCGACAACTTGTCAATTTTAATCTTATTTCTTAATATTAAATTATTTCTTACGAGTTCGTTAATATAATGAGCTGTAACGTTTCGTCATTCTCAAATACATGTACTTTCAATATTCATCCGCTTGTTGACAGCAATAATTAGTATCTCGCGTATTACAACAAATTTCTTAATACGGTACCGAGTTTTACCAACATTTTTCACATGGCATATAATATTAAGATTTGACAGGAAACTACAGTACAGTATAAATATTACGGAGAATTAACATGCAGTTTTTTTTTTTGTAGAAAATACAAAAATAATTTGTGAAATTTAATATTATTATTAAAACCGGTAAGTCATTATTTTTAGTTTTTTTAAAAAAAAAAAAAAAATAGCTAATTTAGTATGATAATTGGGCAGTTTATAATATTACGCATGTGCATTTTTGATTAAAGAAATAAGCATGATATTAAAGTTGATAATAATGTTTAGCGATGCTGATTAAAATCAGGTGGTCAACAAATTTTTATTTTTAGTTCGCTTCCGCTTCGTTGTTCTCAAGCGCGTAACTCGGTCGTTCTTGAACTTTTATTTATATAATTAAGAGATCGTAACTTGAAATATCGTGGAAAATACGGATGCGAATAACAGTTTGTTCCAACGGGCAAACTCAAAAAAAAATCCGCCGGCTTATTGCATTCAACTTTTTAATTATCATCATCATTTTAGAATGCTACTGGTATAAGGAAAAAAATGTTTGCACTCTTTACGTGCAATGATAATCGAAATTGAACTATAAACTGTTTATTCAGTTGATGAATTTTTTTTTTTAAAAATAACCTAAATAAATGAGATAACAGTAGTGTATTTACATTACCGCGGTTAGAAATTGCAAAAGCGGAACTAATATTTTTTTTCATTTGAAATTGTTAAAATAAAATTGAAACTTCAGGTTATCGATTTTTTTTTTTGGAAAGTACAGATTAAAATAACAAAAAGACAACACGAAGTAATTTTATTTGAAATTAATGTTTTTTAAAAAAAGAAAAATTATTTCGAATGCTGTATTTGAAATTGATATTTCGAAACAACCCTGGATTTTTGGTATTTAGAGAAAGATAATATAATTTATCGTAACGAGATAAGGGCTCAGCGAACTTCGGATTTTGTATCAAGACTTTGCGCATTGTGTGCGCCATTCGGTTGGTGCCAAGCGGACTGAGGTTACACGCAATTTCCACAAGCTATCTTGATTTCTTAAAACGGGATTAACGTAATAAGACAATTTCGTCAACGTCATCGCTAAATCTGGCGAAACGAGCGTTGAATTTATAATAATGCAAATGAGAGTCGCTCGTTAGATGTAAATTAATTCGCCCGAATGTCGCTTCAGAATAATAATTACAATTGAAAAGCGATCGGAGTGCAAAACAAAAAAAAACAATTTAAATAAGGTGGTTTTATTTAATCTGTTAATTAAGTAACGTGACGGAGTAAATAAGAACAATTCTAATTGATGAATTTTTTTTTATTATTGTCGTTGCAGAGAGCGATTAACAACATCAGGACTTGTTAAAATGATGGTTTTACATCGCTGCTGTTAGTGATACACGAACTTCGTTCCAAAAAAAAAAAAAAAAAGTTTCCGATAAAATGGCTGTTTTTCATCTAAAGAACGGATTAATTACGAATATTTTTTGCGTTTTTGTCCTTGTTTTCGTCACGTGTGATTTGGGAGTGACGCAACATCAGCGGCAAGTGTCAGTTCGACCACATCGGCGTCACAATCATCATCACCAACATGACCAAGACTTCCGTCACGTTTCCTATACAGGTAAGAATTTATTTTATTTTCATTCTTTTTTTTTTATTTTATTTTATTAATAACTCAACACGTAGACATCGTAATCAATCAGAACATGTTTTTTTTTTACGCCTCGGTTGCAAAAAAAAAAAAAAAAGATTTTTTTTTTAATTACATGATTGAAAAGTGCAAAGCATTTTAAAAGTAACCTGATAAAAAGTACTCAGTTTAATGGCTTCTTACGTAGATCAGAACTATTAAGTTACACAACAAAGCCATTTATAAAAAAAATTCTTTTTTTTTTTTTGAAATACTTCTAAGGAAATGTAATATAAATGTTTCCTTCCTGCGTAGATTTACCATCTAAAGTTTAAAAAAATATATTTTTTTTTATATATTCAGACACTATTAATTGATTTTGGAAGGCAAAAAAAAATATACGACGTAATAAATACTTTTTTTTTTATTATTAAAAAAAAAAAAGTGAAGTTTTATACAAAAGTTGATCGAAAGGGTGAGTGGTGGTCGCATTTGTCTGCATAGAACACCCTTGAGACTAAAATGCGAATAGACAGGCGAGGAGCATAAATTAAGACACGGTTCCGAAAAATAAGCAATAATTTAACTGCGTAGGAATTACATTTTGAAGGTGTGAGAAAAGCAATTTATTTCTAAAGACGGTTTAATTTTTTTCTTTCTACTGTAACATTTCTATAAAATAAAATTTGATTATTTAATTCACTCCCTCCCCTCAACTCGCTTAATAAAATTATTATGGCAACATTTTAGCATTTACTATATATTTTTTTTAGCTGGATAGAATTTTACAAGAAATGATATTAGCTTTTAAATTAAACGAAAGACTTATTATTTTTTTTAAACAGATTTAAAAATATAAGTTAAGTGGTTTTTATCATTCAATTTTTAATAATAATTCTTGACAATCTAAACCAACAATAAATAAATAAATCAAATACATTACAATAGCTGAGATTTCGACTTTCGTGCTGGCGACCGGTTTCGAATTATTATTAAAAATAGTTTAATTAAAATATGCCCGCAAATTATCAGAAATTGCAATCTGTAGGGGGGATATAAAAATTTATTATCATTACATTCTTTATTTTATTTTATTACTAAAGTACAGTATAAATATAAATTACGCAAGTTCTAAAATTAAATTTTTGAGTCGCTTACAAAAAAAAAAAAGTTGTTTAATGAGATTTGGAAAAATATGCATGTAATTAAAATTATTAAACCGCGCGCTTTATTCTGTTGCTGCACAACCGGTGTTAAAAGATACATTCAAAAAACGAATATTGTAAAATTAAAAGACATGTTTATATCCGCAAAAATGTAGCCAATTCGATGAAGGCCAACACCTTCGCACTTTTTGTTTGAAAACGAAACGCCGAACATGTCAGCAAGGCCATTGCCAAAAAATATTATTATACCTTGAAAAATAAATTTTTCGGAAAACAAAAAAAAAAATTATGACTAAATAAAAAAAATTGTTTGAGACAGGTAATAAGTATCGAGAGATGTATAAGAAGAAGAAAAAAGAAATTAGCAAGTTTAGGTGAAGTCATCAATTTTAATTCTCCTGCCCACCCCTACCCCTCATTTTCTCATTCCACCACCTCCTTCTATTCTACACCTCTCTGTGTGTGTGTAACAAGAAAAGTGTGTGATAAAATGAGTAATGGTGCGGTCAAGTCAATCCACTTTGAATGATCGGTGAGAGAATGGGAAAGGGCGTGAGATGAGAAGGAGAGAGGGGGGGGGATAAAGACGCCATCTTTTGAGGTGATTATAATTGATGTCCACTTTACGAAATGAAAGACGTGTCTTTGTTGCTATCAATCTTTCTCCACTTATTCTCCCGCCAAAAAATATGGTTGCCAATCCCCACCCATCTTACCGCAGCAACTGATAAAACCATGCCTCTCGTCTATCTATCTGCAACCGAGAGAGAAGGGGGGGGGGGGGGGGGTGGGGGGGGGGGGGGCGAGAAGAATCTCTTTTTGAGTAATTGATGGGGAAAAAGATCTACTGACATCATCAGTACGTTGACATATTTTGTAAATCTCGGGAGATGAAATCACAGAAAAACAATAAAATAAATGTAAAAGAAATTGCTTCAAACTTACGTAAAAGCATAATATGATTTTTTTTTCTTCATCTTTTTTGAATGCTTTTAGGATGTAAAAACACGACATAACTTATGAAAATTATGATTTTTTTTTTTTGTTGTTGTGAATAGAGAAAAATCTTGTTTGAAATTCGATTGAATCGCTTTTTTCCATTCAAAGAAAAGGTTTTTTTTTTATTATTTTTTTTTCAAATATTTTTTGGGTTTGAAATAAAATTTATTTGAATGAATATTGATTTTTAAAATACAGTACTAAAATTCTTTTTTTTTATTATAGCAATTTGAATTACCGTGCCATTCTGATAACACGTAATTAATTAATGTAATAAAAAACATTTTTATTCATTTTTAATAAAATGAATAAACTCGGTAATTAAAATTGGGGTTTATTTCATTTTCTACCAAGGAACTATAAATTGTTTTTAGAGTTTTTCGAAGAATTACAGTTGTTACGTTGAGCATGGGTGTAACGAAAAGTAAATAATAATTTTCGCAATAAATTTAGTTAGTATTTTTATATGCAGTATTATTAATAATTATTTGTCTCTACTACTTTTTATTTGTTTTTAGATAAAATATATACAGTAAATGAAACTAGTTTGAGGGGTTTGAAAAGCAGTCGTCAAATCGACCGCGTTTATTAGGCGAAGAAAGTTAAAAAGAATTAATAAAAAAAAAAAAATGTCTCGCGAACTAATTATCCATCAAATAGATAAAAATCGAATAAAAAAAAGCAAATAACGAACGAAGATAAGTTTATAAGTTGTCAAATCGAGGAATCAGGCAACGGCTTCGTTTTCATTCGGTTGCTTTGGAATTTATTTTTTTTTTAACCTTTTATGTCTTTAACTTCTCTCGAAAGCCTTTCGTGACGATGTTGACACGAAAACTCAAAGTTCCAACAACGAAAACAAAACATAACCACACCCTTCCAAAATAGTTAATAATATAAAAACACAAGAAGGAGCCACACATTTGACCCGCTCCTCCCTCCCACTCCTCCGGTACCACCTTTCGCCCCATCTTTTTAAAGTCAATTGGCATCCGGTGCTTTGCCTAATAGCGAGGCTTCGAAAAACACTTTTGACTGCTGCCACGTAACGCCATAACGTGACGATATATATTATACGCTGGGTAAAAATAACCCAAGAAAAGATAATTTTGAAATGCAATTATTCTAATTGGGTTTGCATTCAATTATAGTGCGAGATAAACAAAGCGGCTGTCAAACGATAAAAATCTTTTTTAAAGTTTTTTTTTGTTTAATGTTATAACCGATGCTTTTGTTATTTTATATTATTATTGTTGTTTGGGAAGGAAACTTGTTATACACAGTGATCTAAATTTTTTTTTCGTTAACAAATTGACATCCTTTGATGTTTGCAAACGGAAAGATTATCGCTGAAGTTTGTTTTTTTTTTTCTTCAAATCTATCTTTCCGTATTTTCTTTTCAGTTGTCTCTTTGAAAAATTATTACGTTCGTTTTGCGACGTAATGAAGTGTTGAATTAATTACACCGTTTTCATCACTTTCAGATTTTGTTATAAGGAAGAAATAGAAAAAAAAAAAAGATGAAGAAGAAAAATCGGCTCGTTAACGATGGAATTTTGTTATTAAATTTATTCCACGCAAATTGTTATTACGTGTATATTATACATTTCGGAAAAAAAAAAAAAAAAAAAAGAGCACAATTTCTATTTCGGAGGAAAATTTATCGACGAAAAAAGAAAAAATGTTGATTCGCATCGGGTTTGGAAATCGATTTGTTGTTGGTCGAAACGCCCTCACCTCCAGCAAATGCCATTGTTGGGACAGGCGCGGACCAAAATTCCTCCGCACGCGGGTATATGATGGAGGGTTTAGTACCGAATAGACTATTTTCACGTAATATGTTACTAAATTTGAAACGTACCAAAGGCTATGGGAGCATTGTTTACAAGTGAAAAGCATTTTTTTTTTATTTAAAAAAGATAATATTTTTTAATAGCTTCTTTAACAATACACACACAGTGCATGCTGTTGTTTTAATCGATGTCAATAAACCTTTCGGATAATATACTACCTTCAGACAAACAAATCATTAACACTATACCTTTTCCGCTAATATTTAATTAATAATTCAATTGCCGTTTTACTCAATATTTTATTTATTTCATAAAAATGCTAATCAGCCGCTTTCTGTCTTGAAAATCTATTGTAGGATATCGAATTGGTAAAAACTTATATTTTTCCCGTCTGTGATAATATTTATTAATATTATAGAGAGTTTTGTAGGGGGGGGGGGGGGGAAGTTTTATCTTCTTCAAAGGGAATAAACAAGTTTTAAAATATATAAATCTTTATTTTATTTTTTTTTCTTCATCGAGGTTTTTGTATTCAGTCGAATCAAATTAAAATAAATGCACTTAATATGTATGCAAATATTGCGCGCGTATTTAAGGAAGAAAAGCTATTTTACTTCCGCTTATGCATAATAAACTCATTTATCAAATTTGATAGCCCGCCACTATCTTTTAATTTCCCCCCACTACCAGTTCTCAAACACACATCTGTTCAAAACATTGAGCTGAAACAATTTAGCACGTTTTTTTTAATTATTATTATTAACAGTCGATAATAATTATTTAATGCAAATTGTTCTCCGGTACAAATAATTAGACATTCATTAAATTAAAAAAAAAAGTAGGGAAGAATAAATAATACGAACATTTAAATTAGGATTGTGTATTTGGATATAATAATAATAAAAGGTTGAAACTAGTATAACAGCCATATCAAAGGTGTGCTTTTTTTTTCTTCTTCTTATTTTTTTTTTTTTTTTAGAAGATAAAAAAAAAATGGAATGTTGTTCCTCCTGTTTTCATTTCCCGTCTCCTTTATCCCCCCTCCCCCCATTGCTTTTGACTTTTTAAATCAAGTTAAACGCGTAGCCTTTTTTTAAAAAAATTTCTCTCTTAAGAGGGTAAATAGACGGAGAAGAATTATTAATCCCGAGATAAAGTTTTCAAATAACAAAGCGGATCTTTAATAATAAAAATTTTAATATAATAATAATGTGTGTGTGGAGAGAAAGAAATAAAATACTATAGGCGTCGGTTTAACCGCAGAATTTTTAAATCTCGTCTTTCATTATACGCTTAAGCACGTGTTTACTCGCAAATTGGGTAACGATGAGCCGAGTGTGTGTACTCGATCCTCTCTCTCTACCTGAGTTAAAGCTCAACGTGTGACTCGAATTCGTGGCAAGTACGCGGCCTTGCCGGTTACCTGACACTCCCGAGTGTCACGCATTTCAATTGAATTGCGAGAGGTTAACTGTATAGTTAACAAGTAATGATGAGATTCGGATAAAATGTGTTGTTGTTGTTGTTGTAGATAAGAATAATGGGGGGAAACGTGCGAGAATTCAGGTAATATTACACTCGGCGCGATAACATTACCGACGCGAACGGTTTAATCCGATGGCGAAATTTGATATAGCTTTCAATTGTGTTTTAGGTTAAGTTGGAATTGATGCAGACACGTTTTATGCCATTTAGAGTGGAGACGATGCATATACAGTATTTTTTTTTTGCTAACGAATCGAGATAACCTAAATTTTCGACGAATTTATTATTATAGAGAATAATTTACGACTGTTAAACTGATCCATATAGATTGCAGTTCTAAGTGACATTTTACAACACGCGGCTGTGAATAGTCAGATTTTTTTTTAAAATTATTATTAATAAAATGCCTCCCTCGATCAATCAATATAAAAATTTGATTTACTCCAGAACTGATTTTTTAAAAATTATTATCTCGTTAAAATTTTATAATTACCATTTTGAAAAAAGAAGGAAAAAAAAAATGAAATAGTTTGTTGAAAGTTTTTATTTGGGTTGTTTTAAATAAATGTTAGGCAGATTAAGTGACACTGCACCTTATTAAATCTCTCGCTTTTTTTAAAAAATAATATTAAAAAAAAAAACTTGTTAAGTTGTTACCAAGATGCATGTTGTTACTAACAATCTTGATAACATGGGTGTAAAAAAAAATACTTTTTTTTTTTTTTGGATTAAAAGTGGGTGTATTAATATACAAACGAGTTGTCTTTTCCATGTTTTTTTTTTTTTTTTTTTTGTATTTTAAGAACACAACTTAAAAGATTTATGCTTATCTAAAGATTTACGAATTTAAGAATATTGCACTGAAAAAGATGAATTTATTCCACAAAAATATAACTTCTAGTTCTATGATAAAAAAAAATTCAGAGTCCAGGGGGGGTTGAACACTTCATAAATAATAAAATCAACAACAATAAATGAGTGAAATACTACTTTTTAGTATGAAAAATGCAAGTTTCAGTTTTTCTTTAACTTATTAAAAAAAATTGTTTTTGTTAGTTAGTTTAGAGAATTTCGTGACGTTGTATTAAAAGTGATTTAAGCTTTAACCATTTAAAATAATTCTAAACTCGCACCATTGATGCTCGTTCTACAAAAAAAAAAACTAACTTAACTGTTCCGGCATTTCGAAACTATTCATATTTAACGCTCTCTCTCTCTCTTGACATTAAACAAATTTATTAAAATAATTTTATTTTTTTCTTTTTAAGCGTAAATTAATTAAATTTAATTTATGTGTGTGTTTTTAACTATCGAGATTTTTTAAACCGTTGATGGTTTATGTCGTATCTTATTTCTTTTTGTTTATTTAAATTTAGAAGAACACAGTCGTGGTTCATTCGTAGAAACTAGATCGTTTAATCGACCAATATTAATATACAAGCTAAACTTTAGCACCAAATTGTTTGTGAAGAGAATTTTGACCTTTTAATGCGCTATTAATGTCTTGTTTTCGTAAGCATTTTTTTAAAATTTCTTTTAGTTGATAAACTCAATGGTTATTAAGCGTATAGGTATCGATAGACCGGAAGCATCCCTGAGTAAAATCTTAACACACATTCCACGTTATTCGAGAAAAAACAATTCATTGTATGTTCGTTATCATCACAATTCCAATTTTTGAGAGTATCAAACAATAATTAATAGATTTAATTCTGTATTGCTTTTGTGCAAACAAAACTCGTGATTGATGAATTCTGTTGGACTGAGCTAGAAGAATGAACAGTCATAAATTTTATAAAAATTATAATTATGCAGACCTTGTACTTGCTATCATTCACTATTATTGATTTTATTTTCTCAAAAGTACATTCTGTGATACATTTTAATAATAATTATTAATAATAACATTTTTTGGAATGAACCAAAAAAAAAACCGCTGTAAATGAGTTACCAGGAAATGCAATCAGTCCCAAATCGAATAGATCGCGATTAAAATTGATACTTTAAATCTTTGCTTTTAAAAATATATAAAATTATACAGGGAAATGATGAAAAAATAAATCTAATGTTAACAAAATAGCCTAACCTTCATATTTTTTGCTCAATTAGCCTAAAAGCTCACGAAATACCGTAAACAATATTACCTATTATTTAAAATTGTTTATGGTAAACATTAATGGTTTTCAATTGCTTTCGTAAGATAAGTGCACTTAACTGCAGAAAACAATCGCTAATCGCAAAATAAGTAATTTGTATAACTATCGAAAACAAAGCTTGCGAGATAACTAGTGCAAACTTTGAAACTTAATTCATAAAGGCTGGGAGAGCCATATTGTAATTATTTTTAAAAACGAAATATTTGTTAAAACAAAAATTTTGACTTTTGCGCCTAAGAAAATTGAATTTAACTTTTATTTTCGAGTACCGGCATATAACGTTATATATAATAGAAAAAGGTTTTTTGAGGTCCTGGTAATACGTTTATCGTACATTAACTCACTTTGATATTTATTTTTAAATAACCTGATAAAGAAAACATAGAAAAAAAAGGCAGACGGGCAAAAGGAAAATATTTTTCCGAGATTGATAATCTATCGTACCAGGACATGTATTAATGTAAATAAAAATCAAATCTTCTCAAACTCTAAAGAAGAATAAAAAAAAAATTATCACTCAAGTAAGGCTTCTGTTTGCACTGCACGTGAAAAGCCATTATACTTAAAACGCCAAACTAAATATTTTTCTTCGCTTCACGAATGCGTAGAGCAAACGCAAAAAAAAAAAAAAAAAAAATAATCTTTTTTCCTATTGGAGAAATCATTTTAAAAATTCGATATCTTAATCTTTGAGCGACTAGTTACGGGTTACGTGTTGTCATTTTTTTTTCTTCATTATTGACACATCAGCCGTTTATCAGAATCAAAGTTTCGAGGTGTTTATGCTGTACTATTAGTTGCTAGAAAATTCCAAAACAATTAAGAAAGTCATCTTTTATGGTATTTTTTTTTTCCTTTTTTACCATAAAATTTATATTTTAATTACGTTTTTTTTTTTTTTTTTGTAAAATACTGTAGTTTATAAATATTATAATGGATATCTAATGCACGTTCGTCACCCTGACATTTACAAATGATTTCATTTTACGTGAGTCGCCGTGACAACGAATAAGATTGGAGCATGATAAACTCAACGTAGAAAGAAAAGAAAAAAAAAACATTGTTCAAATATTTTTTTAATGATTTTATCCATGAAAAAACATTTGGTACCGGTATAATGTTCGTGCACACTCATCGCTTTTCGAGCGTAGAGTAAATAACAGATCTCCGGCAAATTTTCAAAATTGTTAAAAAAAAAAACTTTTCAAATTTATTACCGCCTTGAGAGCTTTTTTACCGATGTTAATTTTCCGCTAATTAACTTCTCAGGTCAAATAATTGAAAACAGATAGGATTTGAAATCTCCTTGCCCCTAGCCGAAATTATAAGATCAAAATCTACCAAGAGAGTATTCCATCATTCTTTCGAACCAAACAATTAACTCGCACACTTCACTTTTTCTACGGTCACGTTTAGGATTTTATTTAATTCTGTGTGCGTTTAATTTCAAGCGCTATAAGCTTAATTCGTCTTAATTAAATTGTTATTATACAAATCTCGCATGCATATTTTCACGAAAAAAAAAAAAAGACTGAAGGATTTTCAAAAGTAATTGAGTCGCCATGAAGATTTAGATTGTACGGAATTAAATGGTTTTTTTTTCTCTATAATTATAGCCACAAAAAAATTGTGCAGACAGATGCTTTTAAAAGGAGTTTAAAGTATTATACAAGATTCACAAAGGTTGAAAATTAGATTATGACACGAAAAGAAGATGAAAGGAAGATTAAAAATAGAATTCAACATTTTTTTTTACGACATGATTATTAAAATATATTTTCACCAATTTTGGTAGGGAAGGTGAAGTTAATAAAATGGCCAGGCCCTCGTAGTAGGAATCATAATAAAATGACAGGGTCTGTAGATAACGTAATACGACATAACTCCACAGTTTAGACATGGACGTGACAACTTCTAATATTTAAAACCACAACATAAAATGAAATTAAAATATTTTTCAAGTTTGCAAAAAGAAAAAAAAAAAAAAAAAGTTTTGATAAATTTCGAGGAGATAAGTATCGAGATGGCGCCAGACATTTCTCACATGCGGTCGTCTAACGACAATAATTGCGGCTAGTAAAATACACTTTTCCACAGGGATAACAAACAATCAAAGTTGTTCGTTTCTTTAACCCTTGTGTTTACATTTGCACTGCTCTGACAACGCCTAGTCCTCTCGCTAAACTTGCCTATAATGTACGCATAGTTAAAACATTGAAATTCTTCAAGTTTGAGATAAGAGTTTCTCTTGTCAACAAAAACGCTCTTCCTATAGAATGAAAGCATTCTTTTCTTAACTTTTTTTTTTTTTTATTTTTTATTTGGACATTTTTATGTCACACATTCTTTTACTCATAAAGTCGCGGAGTTAAAGATATCGCTAAACCGTGTCTAAATGTATACGTAGTAAACTTATCTTCTTGTTTGAACAGTTTTTTCTTCCAGTTTTTATCTTTTTTAAATAATAAAAAAAGAAAAAATTATAAAATCAGAGTTTGGCTCTTGTCTTTATATACGCGCGTTTTAGGGAACTTCTTTTTCTGATTTTTTTCCTATTGACACAATCGTGAGACCAAAGTCTATCCTTGTACATGTATCTCGGAGTCGTTAACTTTAACACTATACAGTACATGATATTAAATCAGAGGTGCATTTTACACATACAACAGTCTTGTAAAATCAAATTTGTTTTCAAAATATGTGTCACTGTATAAATTAGCATTGATTATATACAGTGGGAATTTTAAAGACAATTGTTTGCAGATGAAATGTGATCTCATCGCTTCATTCAATATTATGGCAAAGAATAAATTTATATCAATTTACACTGTACAATAAGAAATACTATACGGAAATAATTTTTTTATACTTGAATAATAAATTATTTTAAGCTGTCTCTTTTGGTTTATTTGTCGCCTATTAAATATTGATTTTATTTTTTTATTTTTGCAGAGTTGCAAAAAACCGTTCAGTCATTTAGCAAAGATGGGGTTCGGTCATATTCGCAGTTGCTCATTGATCCGCTCAGATACCAGATAATTGTTGGCGCCAGGTGAATATTTAAAATTTTTGTTAAAAAAAAAAAAACCAAACAGAATTAATATTCTAATAAAATACTTTATTCAATTTTTAGAAATCATGTTTTTCGATTGAGCTTAGACGGATTGTTATTATTGGAAGATGCTCATTGGACGGCAGCGAATGCTACTGTAGAGACTTGTTTGAGGAAAGGCCAGTCTCACGCCGATTGCCACAATTTCGTAATGGTTCTACTTGCTCACAATAATTCTCTTTTAACTTGTGGAACTAATGCATTTAATCCTTCTTGCACATGGCGACCTGTAAGAAAATAACAGAATTTATTTTGTGTGTGTGTTTTTTTTTTTTACTTAATAAATTAATTTTTGCTTTTCAAATAGATTGATAATGTGGAAACGGTAACTGAAAGAGTATCGGGAGTAGAAAAATGCCCTTATAGCCCTCATCAAAATATTACCGCACTCATTACATCACAAGGCGATTATTATGTAGCAAGCGCGGTAGGATTTTCGGCATCCGATCCTGGAATTTATAGAGTTTTAGGACCATCTCCAATGCTACGAACAGTTCAGTACAATTCCAAATGGCTGAGTGGTAAATTATATTAACAATTTTTATATATTAACAAAGTTTTTAATAAGTTGTCTTAATTTTTCAATAGAACCAAACTTTGTTGCCAGCATAGAAATCGATAATTTTGTTTATTTTTTCTTCAGAGAAACAGCTGTTGAATTTATTAATTGTGGAAAGGTAATAAAAAATAATTTGTTGCAATAATTTCAACAGAAAAAATAATTTTTATTTTTTTTTTTAGACAATTTATTCTCGAGTGGCAAGAGTATGTAAAGTGAGTAAAAGAGATACCATAGTGATAAATGAGGATTTATTAATAATTAAAAAAAATGTTTAATTTTAGAATGATAAAGGTGGTCAATTTATGTTAAAGAACATGTTTACTACATTCCTGAAAGCTCGATTAAACTGTTCTGTGCCGAGCGAATATCCATTTTATTACAACGAAATTCAAAGTGTGCATTTTGTTGAACAAGAACAATTGCTTTACGCCACATTCACAACGCCAAAGTAAGAAGGTTTTTCAGTTTGTTTTTTTCTTCATAAATATTAACTTTTGTTTTTATAACGCAGGAATAGCATTTATGGCTCCGCAATCTGCGCCTTTAACATTACTGCCATTGATAAAGCTTTTAACGGGGCTTTCAAATATCAAAGAAGTTTTGACGCAGCTTGGGAGAGGAACATAAATAATCATAAACATTTTCAGTGCGACAATTCTGATACTTCAACGACACAACAGCTGCAGGCAACTGAGAAATATCAGTTAATGGATGAAGCTGTTCAGGCAACTCATCCGAGTCCTATCTTTACTGTGGAAATGGAAAGATTTAGTCACGTAGTTGTGGATGTGGTAGCCACCAAAGTGCATCAAACGATGCATGTTCTTTTCGTAGCTACGATGGATGGTGTTATCCAAAAATTGGCAATTTTGCCAAGAACTAAAGAGACCTGTTTAGTCGAGTCCATGCAAATATTTCCGTCACATCATTCCTTACCAATCAAACAAGTTAAACTTTACAAAAAATTGGTAAAAATATATTTTATTAATAAAAAGGTTTAAAATGTTTATTATTTTTCTACAATTTTTTTTAAAGGAATCTTTGTACGTTGGAACCGAATCTGAAATTTTGAGAATTCCATTATCAAGATGTGGACGATTTCGTGATAGAACGTAATAGCTAAAATGCATTTTAAAGTGTCAACATTTAACTAAATTTAATTGTTTGTAAAGGTCTTGTATGGGAGCTATGGACCCTTATTGCGGTTGGAACAAGAATTCCGAAACTTGTTCTACTCCACCAGCAGATGATCCATTAGATGATAACTGGGAACAAGCGGTTCTAAGTTGTCCTTTGTTAAATAATCCAGGTGGGTCTTTTTTTATTTATTGATTAACAATTTTTATTAAAATATTTCCTAATAATTTTTCGAATTAATTCCAGTTGATGGCGGCTGGAGCGAATGGAGTAATTGGCACGAATGCTCGCAACAAGGCTATCAAACTCACGGAAAATTGAACCATTTTTGCCTTTGTCGAACAAGACGTTGCGACAATCCTACTCCAGATCAGGGCGGAAAAGAATGTCAAGGGCTCCATATCGAAGTTTCCAATTGCAGTAGAGACGGGCAATGGACTGAGTGGTCTCAATGGTCAGCTTGTTCAAAATCATGTGATATGGGAACAAAAACTCGTCGAAGAACATGCGGCAATCCTTCTCCGGCTTTTGGCGGTAGGGAATGTGAAGGACCAGATCGTAATGAAATTTATTGCACTTCTAACCCACCATGCCCAGGTAAATTAAGAAATATAAATATTAAAAACACATTTGATAACTGTTTTTTGTTTGACTGTTAGTCGTTGGTCAAGAGCCAGTAGATGGGCATTGGTCTGATTGGGGACAATGGGATCAGTGCAGCGCACCATGCGGAGGTGGCACTCGTACTAGGAGGCGCCGTTGTGATAATCCGGCACCCAAAGGAGGGCACGATTGCTCGGGATGTAACATTGATTATCAACCGTGTAATACTTTTCAATGTGGTGAAGAAAAACGAACCCATTGGACCCCGTGGCTCATTTCTAATCACACAGCTGATGGCCAATTCCAAAGGCGATACAAATTTGTTTGTAACTCTAAAGTTCCCGACGATAGCATGATACGAACTCAACTCCGATCTGAAGATCGCTATTGCGTGGCTGACGGAAAAAGTTGTATCGATCAAGGTACGGGAATAATTTTATTCTCTTTTTTTAATAAACAAAACTAACTAACAAAATTAAACTAATGCATGTCACTGAATAATCCTAAAATAGTTCAAGCATGATATTTTTTTTTAAAATTTAAAATATTAATAATAAGCACAAACTCACTGGTATTTTTGTTGATTTTTATTCTTTCCCTCCTACCTTGTGTATGCAATTGGATTTGCAGCCTTCATAAGCAATGATGGTGAATGGTCGGAATGGAGCACGTGGTCTACTTGTTCGGCTGAGTGTGGAGAAGGTGTTCAAGCACGAGAACGAGCATGTAACAATCCAAAGCCGTCTGGGAGGGGATTGGGATGCGCTGGAGAGAGCAATGAGCAGCGTGTGTGCAAGATAAAAGCTTGCTCAGGTAATGTGAACTTGCAGTACTGAACTTGCACTTGATAGAAATAGAAGAAAAATTTTCATTTTTTATTTTACTTGTTTATATTAATGTCGATTATTAACTTTTGATTCAGAAACTGATGGATTACCACCTTGGACTCAATGGTCTGATTGTGATAACAACAATTGGCAACACAGACATCGTTCTTGTCCTGAAAACACGGAGGGAAGTTGTCCTGAAGGGGAAGAGTCTCGATCGTGCGAAGAAGTTAATATTGGTACGTTAAATCGTTAAGTTTTATTTTATTATATCGAAATAATGACATTTATGTTAATATCAATTAGCTGGAATTGGTGGCTTAAATGGTTCAGAAGGAGTTAGTGTTGGAGGAATGGTAGCAGGATGCATTTTGTGCTTCATACTCGGAGCTGTTCTTACCGGTGCGGTTGGCTGGTACTATAAAATTCGTAGACCGTCCAAATTTAATAACTGCAGGAGCTTAAGTGCCTCTCACAAAGGGTCTTCTAAAAAAGTGTCCAACACGTACAGTTCTCCTATCAGTAAAAATAACGTTCACGGTAACGGAGGGAGTGGGGGTACTTTGACGAGGAAACCGTCGTACATGGATACCCTGACTAAAAAAACTAATAGATCAGCGTGTGTGAATATGCTCGAAATATCCGAGCAGGAAAAATACGGCTAACTTCGACAAAAAAATTTGGTTTCAAAATGTTTTCCAACATCTAAACGGTAATTTAAGTAAGCGAATATTTCGCTAAGCAAAAGCGAAATGCGAGTTAGGATAATATGGTAGCAAAAAGCAGGCTCGCGGTTTTCGTAGAAACAAAACTTTTGCTAAAAATACCAAAATTGCGGTAGGATACAAAATCAAACGAACCTAGTCGTTACGAACTTATTGAAACTAACAGAGAATTCGTCCCAACTTCAGTGATTTCTACGGCGGGTGATGGCGCCTATTTGGGTGAAACCGGTTGGCGCTGATTGACAAACTTTGAAAGTGTATCAGGCTACTAACAGCTCAAAGTGAAGGAACGCCGAGAATTATTTACGAAGGAGTAAATAGATGAGATGCAGCGGTTTTAAGTCGGTCGTCAATAATTTAATTTCAACGATGGAATTTATAAAGGTGCTGCAAATCGTGATAATAGACATCGAAATTACGTATTTTCACCTTTTTTTTTCCTGTCTTAATAAATACAACTCGGTGTGGTTATTTTTGGTTGCATTTTTCATCGTGTCTCATAGTGAACAATATTTTGTTTAGAAATTCTTAATATATGGGGGTAGCTGCATCGTGGGAATTAAGTGCCAAATTCTTTCTTTCCTAAGTGTTGAAGCGGCCTTTATATTAATTTTTAAAGACTAATGATGCGTAAAAAAAAAAGTAAAAAATAAAATATTAAAGCGGTAATTTCAGATGGACTTATTTAAGGCAGCTTCTTAGTTTTTGTGCCTTATTTTTTTGAAAAATTGTTTTATAATATTGCAATTCGCGATTGTAAATTAGAATTTAATTTTTATGAAATAAAAAATATTTTTATATGTTTTATAATGTTTATTTTTACTAAATTTTTGATTAAGTAATTACATGTATTGCTTTCTTGTTTTTTTACTTAGGATTTCACGGGAAAATGGGTCATTTTTAATTTTCTTTGCAACTAAAATTGGTATGTTTTTCTTTAACTTTAATTTTTTAGTCACCCTGTATTATTGTTTACTTCGTGACGTCATTACGCGTTTATATACCGTAATAATTATTATTATGCTATTACCATATAAGCTCTTCATCGGATAATTTATTATTTGTGTTTTCATTTTTAATGTAAAATGAAAGTGAAAAACAAACAGAAATTTGCAAAAAAAAAATAATAATAATTTTCACGATCAAACGTACCAAAGGTTGGTGAACAGCGTTAAAACTCTAAATTTGGCGCCGCCGTAGTAAAGCTCTCTCTCTCTACCTCCATCACGCTGCATTCAAGGGTATGATCTTTCGAAATGAAAATCATCGACAGCTGATGAATTTCTATCAATTTCTAATCGTACAAATTGATATTAAAATTATAAAGACGATATTGCATAGTCATGTGCTTCGTGCGCGGTGTGTGAAATGCTGAAAACAACATTTGTTTTACTGGGGATTCTATCTGCAGTAAGCTTAAGTAAGTACTGTACACAATGTCATATACAGCCAACCGCGCACTTGTTTACAATATAATAATCAGTCGTTGTATTTCCATCATATTACCAAATTAGGTTTTAACGTTAATAATCTTTATTAATACGTTTATAGCGTTAGGAAGGTGGGATAAGCACGTCAAGAATGCTACTTGTTACGGGTGTCATACGTTAACGCACGCCGATATCTGTCAAACGAGAAATGAAACTCACCAACACGACATGCCCACCGTTACCTGTTCACCGGCCGAACAATATTGCCAAGTATAGTTAATTTTTTTTAATACATTTATAAACATTATATAATAATTATGACAATAATTTTTTTTTTTTGGAGGTTCGGCGTTTCTCTTTTAGTGCCAATGGAACCGAAGTGAAAATCTGGATGATGGAAAGAAGATGCGCGACGAGTTGTGCGAACGAATGCGTGATTACGGGTGATCGCAGTAAACTTCATCTTTGCACGAGTTGTTGCAAAGGTGACTTGTGTAATGTTGGAAATGTAGCCAATTCAAAAAGGTCGCTCGACTCTTTAAGTTTTTTATTTGTTTGTTTCGTTTTGTTAGAGCATTTTATCGATTCTATAAGGTAAATTACGATGTGATGAATTATAATACAAATGATTATTATACAAATGAAGAAAAAAAAAATAATAATTATAATAATAATACCCGCTTCCATTCGACGCATCAATTTCGGTTTTCTAATAATACCTCAAAGCTTTCATTTTATTATGTAACGTGTGTTGTAAGTTGAATTTTTTTTAAAAAAAAAAAAAAAGTTGATAAAAAGAAAATATTGCGGTATTATTTAAAATGTAAATTGTGTCTCGTTGGATTTGCAAATTATTATAGCTAAAAGTATTTGAATTTTGGCTGTAATGAATGGAGTACGTGTATACATTACAATTCTAAATAATTTAACATTTACGAAACATAATTGCGAATTTTTTAAATTATCATTTTGTTTATAATAATTTACACATTGTAATAGATCTAAAAGGTTTCTTTAATATTAAATTTTGTTGGTTGATTATGGAAAAAACAGCTTTACTCGTTTAGAAGAAAATATTATTATTAATTTTATTAGGTGTGAGTCACGTGATCCTCATAATTAATTATTTGTTATTTAGTCAAAGTTTAAATTTATATTTCGCTATTTAATTATTGTATTGAATGCTTATAGCCAAAAGATTTTAATACTGTATATTAATTTGAAAATATAACATTGATGTTAAAATAAATTTGTTTAAATTTCTTTGCAAATTTTAACGAAAGGTTATGCAAGGTAAACTTTATTTCGCATTAATATAGCCAGGTTTAAGCATTTGAAACATTAATTTTTTATATCCCGTCGTATTTTTTATTTATTTGATTTTTTTAAAAACGATATTTAAACATTTGATTTGAGAGCGCTGAGAATAGAAATTGATTTTTATCCCAGTATTTAAATTAAGCTGTCCTTCTTTTGTTTTCTCCGCCCTCATTTTCGGAATCGATAACCTCATTACGATTTGAGATATGACCGTGTTTCCCAAGGTCATGTTCGGACTTTGTAAGCTCGAAGGAGGAATTATTGATAACCTTGAACGTCTCAACTTTCGATAAATCCGCCACACTTTTGGATCAGTCAACAAAATTGCTTCGCGCGAATTAATCACACGTTGTCTTAGCTTAAATTTTCAAATTTTTAAAATGTCGTTTATTTCTGTTTCGAGTGATAGTCATTTTCCAATTCAAAATTTGCCTTATGGAGTTTACAGCACCAAAAATAACGTAATTATAATGCTATTCTTTATTTTATTTACTATCGACCGGCATATCATTTTATATCCGCCGGTATACAATTTCTAAATTTCTAGCCTCAACCTCAAATTGGAGTCGCCATTGGAGATGAGATTTTGAACCTTTCTGCCATTAAACATTTATTTCAAAGCTCTTCATTGATTAAGAATCAACATGTTTTTGATCAGGTAAATTTCTGAATTTATTATGTAGATTATTTAATACATAACTAAAATTCGTTGATTTATTTATAACTTATTTAGTCATTTTTGAATGATTTTATGAACTTGGGACATGAAGCTTGGAGTGAAACAAGAAAAACTTTACAAAAATTATTATCTGCCGCTGAAGCAACACTGAGAGATGATGCTTCTCTTAGATCTAAGTATGCAGTTATCAATTTGATAATTAAATTCTAACAATTTCTTTAAAATAAAATCTATATACCATCTTAGGGCATTTATTAAGCAGGCTGACGCTATCATGCACGTTCCAGTAAAAATTGGTAAATGACTATTTGAGCGAGATCACCCGTAATAGTTCATTAATTTTTTGTCTTGGTTTTGCTCACAATTTTTTTTAGGTGATTACACCGATTATTACTCTTCGATAGAGCATGCAACTAACGTCGGAACAATGTTTCGGGGCGAGGACAACGCCTTGCAACCAAATTGGTAAACATTAATTATAATTGTTATTTATTAATAATTATCCTAAGATCGAAATATTTTTTCTAGGAAATATCTTCCGGTTGGCTATCATGGAAGGGCTTCATCCGTCGTTATTTCAGGCACCCCAATTAGAAGACCTAACGGCCAGACTCGACCTGACGAAAGTAAACTAGAAATAATTCGACAACTCTTTTTAAGAAATCTTTGCAAATTATTATATTTTTAATATTTTAGCTAAGCCTCCGATATTTGGACCATGTCGGCTGTTTGATTTTGAACTTGAAATGGCTTTTTTTGTGGGAAAATCGTCTAACCTGGGCGAACCAGTACCGATCGCAGATGCTGATAAACATATTTTTGGATTAGTCGTAATGAACGATTGGAGCGGTAACTATTAAGCTCACCTGCATTATGATAATAATAATTATGCCAACACGATCAAAATATTTACTGTGCTCTTAATATTTAGCTAGAGATATTCAAAAGTGGGAATATGTGCCATTGGGTCCGTTTACTGCCAAAAACGTTGGTACGACAATATCACCCTGGGTAGTATCAATGGAAGCTTTAAAACCATTCTTTTGTGATAATTACGTTCAGGTATATATATTATTAAATTTGTATTGTATAATGCAATTTTAAGTGGTCACCGACTTCATATAATTAAATCATAAATTGCTTTTAGGAACCTACACCGTTTCCGTATTTGCAACATAGTGATCCTTACAGCTTAAATATCAATCTCGAAGTGTCGCTTAAAGGTAAAACCACCCGGAATTTTGAAATTAATATTCTAGTTAAAACTTAATTTTTTTTTATAGGAGAAAAGCAAGCGGAACCTTTTATCATTTCAAAAACAAATTCTAAAGTAACTTAAGTTTAACTTTAAATATACATAACTTTTAATAACTGAAATTTACTTTTGTCGAATTAGCATTTATATTGGACCATTAAGCAACAGTTGGTTCATCATACGGTTACGGGATGTAATTTAAATGTTGGAGATCTCATGGGTTCTGGAACAATTAGTGGACCGGTATTTGATTTATTTTTTGTAAATTCGTCTATAACTTTGGATTTGAAACCGTATTTTAATATTTTTCAGGAACCTGGAACTTATGGCTCTATGTTGGAATTATCATGGAGTGGAAAGAATCTCGTTGATATAGGAAATGGTGAAACTAGAAAATTTTTGCAAGACGGGGATGAAGTTACTATGACAGGTTTTGTGTTTTTATTGCATTAGTTTTGATGTCAATAACTTTGCCATCAAATTTTAATTAAAAATAATAATTATTAATGACACGTAGGTTACTGTCAAGGAAACGGTTACAGAGTTGGATTCGGTAAATGCACCGGAAAAGTTTTGCCAGCCTTTTCTACTTAAAAAAAATAAGTTATTTTCGGATGTTAAATTTTGCTGACTTTTCTATAAAAATATATCCGGTAATTATTTTTGATACTAACATTTCTATAATTATGCAAACTTATGAAAATATCAAGCCGTAAGAAATTTTCATATTTTGTTTAACAATTTTGCATCTAAAAATTTAATTTCAAAATAAACTAAACAGTTTCCGTACGTTTATTTTTACACCTACAGTATTCTCGCTTCCGCAATACAGTATGTATTAATTAAATCGGCAATTTTTTTTTTTTTATAAAAAAAAAAAAAAAAATACAGTTTCCGGGTTTTAAAAAAATACCTGCGGTGCGCATGCGCAGATATTGGAGCCATTTTTTCTTTTCTCGGTAAAGTTCATTTTCACGCGGTTCGGTTACTGTAGTGCGGTTGTTACGAAAGTTTCTTTAATTCGCGATTTTTATTTGAAATTTAAGTTCAATACGAGAGGATGAAAGAAGAGCGTGGATGAAGATTAGTTTAAAGAGCTTTCAACATTAAATTAATATGACGACGATAAAAAATTAACAAAAAACTTTCGCCTAAAATGGCGCGCACGACGTCACACCAACGCATTGAATGACATTCGAGAAAAAAAAAAAAGAATTTATCAACGAGAAAGGTGAGTTTGGTCAATGAAAATGTGGCGTTTTATTTCTCAACTTTTCTTATAAATATTTACAAATGATGCTAGGCGTTTGAATATATTAATATTCTACACTCATTAGAGTGTGATAGATTCCCTGTTGAAGTTTTTCGGCGACAGCTAAGACTACCAGAAAATTCGCTTCGTCTGTCAAATTTAATTTTTTCATGATTTGTTTTCTATCTACTTGTCGTGGACAGTCGGCTGAAGATGGTTCGCAATTATAGCTAAAAAAATAAAGACATCCGTATAAATATCGGTGCAAAATAATGTTCGCGTCGTTTCGAGCCTTGATCGAAAAAAAACAACTACAGTATAAAGCTGGGTACGTTGGGTATATAGTATAGTATATAATTAAGAGTTGCGGGTTGTTGTTTTTTTTTGATTGCCCCAATATAAAAAAACAACTTGCCTGGCATTAACCAATTTGATGAGTGCTAAAGCGTGATATTCGAGTTGTCTGGAAAACAATTGAATTTGATTCCTCTTTTGAATCGGATCATTTTCCAGCATCCAGACCTTCAAGGGCGATTAAAATTTGAGGATATTATTACCATTAATAATATACGTAAGAATTCATAATTAAAATATTGCCTACTTTATTAATAAATTCCGTTACTAACGAGCTTGTCTCCGTCACTTTTTGAAATACATTTCTACAAAACATTAAAAAAAAAAGAGGAAAATTTAATGGGTAAATTTTTAAATGTTTGAATTCGAGATCCTTACTCGGTGAAAGCCGAACTTTGTTTTTGGTCGCAAAATAAAGCAATGAGTTCTTTTTTGAATTGAATTTGGCGTTGCCTGACGTGTTCGTGCAATAGCCACGACCTCAGAACTTGTTCCAGGGTTAAATCGACGATAGTGGTGGGAAGTACGTTGCGTAAGATGTCTTCGGTTAAGATATTCACTTCACCGTTTATATTCTTTTTTTATTTATTTTTAAAAGTAAGAAAAAGTAATTAATTTTATTCAGGTGTCGTTCTAATATAAATATTGCAGATTCAAAAATTTTTATTAAGTTATACTTTGATTATTCCTTGGATGAGAATTCCGGGATGATATGGCGGGGAATCGTAGGGAGAAGCGAAACGCACTCGACTTCGCTCTTTCTGTTGAAGGAATTGAGACAAAACTTTTATCACCTGAAAAATTAGTTTTAATAATGTTTTCGTTTGATTATTTCATCAAAGTTTTAAGAATTTCGTAACTTACAGCATTAATTTCGTGAATGGAATCGCCGATCACCACTGTACAACCGCATGTTTGTAAATGGGAAGTTATGGCTAAATTCAGAACTGGTAACATCTCGTCCCATTTTTTCTTTTTCACTTCTTGTATCTGTCAAAAAAAAAAAAAAAATTAATACAATAACAATAATTTTTAAGCACTACGATACCGCATTCGGTAAAAAAAAAATTGCTGAAATAATGTTTTTCCAGAATTTTATTTACTTTTTTTTATTACCGGTAAGGGCTTTGAGACTTAAATTCAGATGAGATTTTATTCGCTTAAATTAAGATAGCGGAGGGGGAAATAAATTAAAGCAACTCTGAGCAGAGTTACATTTAATTCAGTACTGACTCAATTTCGATTCGAGTTCAAGGGGTAGGGGGGAGTTATTAAACTCAATTTGAGTTGAGTGTATTTTTGTATTGAGTTGGGTGTAACTTATTCTTTAACGGGAATGAAATCGATTTTGCATTTGAAAAACGTAAACATTACCAGGTTACCAATAAAAATAATAAGATCAACAAACTCAAGGCCAAACAGTTAAAAAAAATTCCGTAATTTCAAAAAAAAAATTGATTGTGGACGTATATTTTAATTAAAATAAAGTACTCCGTTTTTGAACTCGCTTTGGTAATATTATAAAGTTATTGCAAAAACTATGACAAGAAAGAAAAATGCAAGGAAACGAGTTATGTAACTTTTACATGGAAGAAAAAAATTAAATTTTTCTAATTTAATGGAAGTAAAAAAATTATTTTTACCGCGTTCATGTAGTTGGACGGCCGGTTAAGGGAGGCGAGATTATTGCAAAACTGTTGAACGAGCGGCGTTAATTGCGCTACGGCGATTCCGTAGTCTCCTTTATGCAGATAGGCTCGGACACAGCAGGCGAAGCGTTGCATGTACAAATGAATCATGGGTTGCAGATCCTTGAATCGTTGCAAATAAAACCCCGAAAGGATGAGAGCCAAGGAATGAGGTAGTGGTGGACTGGATTTTTCGTGGTAATGATACCTATTTGCCAACAGGGTCATCCTGCCTCGGCTGGCGGTGAACGGTACCGAATAAATGACTAATCCAAGATCCTCCACTACGTACAGTTCGTGTCCTCGGGCTCTCCGCAACGAACTCAGGTTATTTTTACCCAACTCGCCGTGAAGCGTGTGAGTGACGGCGTATTTAATTCCGACTTCGAGCTTTTCTTTGTCAGCCGAGGAGATATCCTGGCGTTTCCACGTGAACACGGCTTCGGGTCCCACCACATTATCCCACACGGAAAGTAGAAGGCAGTCTAGAAAATCACCGTTTAGAGGGAGAAACGAGCTGTTGGAATCCTTCTTCGCCGTCGGTACTTCAATGATACTGATGTCGATGGATTTTAAACTCGTATTTTCACCTGTTGTTTGATCCTCCTGCACCGCTTCGTTTTCTGGTCTTTCGTGAGTAGTCTGGTCTCGTGGCGGTTCTGTAACCACCGATTCAGACATAATTCTGTTTGAAGAAATTTTGAATTAATAATGTTATAACTTATCCCCGCGGTTCAAATTACGATTAGCCTACTATTTGATTTCCTGATTTTCTGCCAATGTTTTTCAGCTCTCACGTTTCGATCTCGTACATTTCCCAATTAAATTTGCTGCATGCGCTCGTACGGTATCGGATTTTCGGTCGATGATTTGTTGATACAGTGGTGCCAAGAGGCCATCTAATGATTTGAGTCCGAACTTATTGCATTTATTTTAGAAATATACAGTATCTAAAAAAAAATATTGTTTTCTAATGCAGTGGGGACAAGCGCGATGTTTACTTTCACTCAGTTCAACGATGTTTACAAAATAATAGGGAAGTTGTTTGCATTAGCCAATGAGAGCCGATGCAGATCAGCTGGGGGAAAAACAGCGGTAAAATCGAAACTTTAATGTTCGTTAAATTAATTATTTTTTTTCGCATAATTACAGTACTGTATATGTATTAATAAAAATAGTTAATTTTTTATTTTTATTAATTTGATGTTGTTATTACTGGTAATTTAGTTCGAATATTTTATGAGGGGTTTACCAGCAATTTCAAGTAGTGAAGATCTGATTTCGTGATTAAAATTTTAATCTAATGTAATGATGTGTAATATTAGCTCGTAGATTTTGTGAGTGATCGAGATTGTCGCTATCGACTCAACTGGGCATATCTAACACATACTTGGAAAAAACATTCGCATGTTTAATAACAAATATTATTTTACGAATCCAAATGCGCAATTTTTTGTGTGTCTTGGAATAATTTCAAATTTTTGGCTGTTTACTCAAGAACAAATTTAGGTGACGCATTCAAACAGTAACCGATTGCGATTAATTTACCAATTTTTATGAAAAGTCTACGGTGCCGGTATTAAATTTATATATACCCACAGTTAGCTGAAATAAATCAGGTTGAGGGATCAACTCCAAAAAGTTGTGAAACATGTGAAATAATGACGATTGCCCACTCGCGTGTGCAGTGGCCAGGCAAGCCAGCGGCTTCGCTATACAGTGTACATGTAATAACGATTCTCGAATTCCATTACGAAAATGAAATCTATGGGCGTTTGCAGGCCCAAGCGAGCATTGATAAGAGTCGTTCGGCACATAAGCTTACTATAGCTTCGAAGTACTATAGCATAGAGTGAAGGTGAAACGCCAATCTGATAAATTTATTTTGCAAAAATTTTTTATATTTTTTAACAAAGTTTTTAACCACTGGGGAGGAGAGTCTGTGAAATAATAATCGAGTATAGTACTGAGAAATTTGCAACACATTGATTCAAAAATAAATTTAAATTTTAAAATAATTTTACTATGAAGTAATTTTCAATTTTTTTTTTAAAATAACAATTTATTTTTATTATATCGGTCATTGCTAGGGGCGTTAATTCGAGATGCATGTACCCTATTTAATCCGTTATTTTATCGACTCTGTTTTTTTTTTATTATTAAGATTGAAATTTTAAACTTTTATCACATGCGTGTCATAACTAGCAGCACGTGTATTTTATTACTGTATAAATTATTCTTCAAGTAACTGGTAGACAACGTGTCATCGTTTAGGCGAATTGCAGTGTGTTGCTCTATACGAAAAACGTCTTGTTGACATAATTGTTAATTTTTTTAAAGTTGTTTTTGGGGATTATTGATAATTTTTTCTATTTAATAGTGACTGCTTTTTATAGTTTTCAAATTTACTTTCTAGAATTTATTTTTGATTAAGTTTTATTTTTTGTTTGGTATAACATCTTTGGAAAAAAACAATTATTACTGTACATGCACTGATTTTACTAAAGTTAGGATAGCTATCAGATACAATTGCGGCATATTGCGGTAGGTACATTCACTATTAGATATTAATAATTATCGTCATTAAAGCAATGATTTGATAATTATTATCCTATAAAATTTGATAATTTTGTATGTGAGTGTAAAAAAGATAAATTGATTTGACTTGGACCCGATGACTTTGTAAGCGCTGGTCGGAGAAATTGTTTTCATTAATTTTTTTAATTTTTGCTCCGCATAATCAATTATTTATTTTAATCCGGTTAATCTACTCATTAATTTGTTAAATTTTACTCTTTTAAAGATTTGCGCCAAATTTGAGAACTCTTCTACTCGTTTGCAAGACCCAACATGAATGACAACTCGATCCGCAAAAAAAAAAAAAATATATGTTAAAATCAGATGGGCTATTAATTTGATTATATTTTTTCTTTGCCTGGGTTTACTGGTAGCAGCAAATAATTATTATAGCGATTATTTTAAAGTTTGAAAAGCACATTCGTCAATACAAATTTAGCTGTATCCAGGATTTGTCTAGTGCATCTTAAATTTTGCACTTGAAAATCGGTGTCTTGCGGTACAAAAAAGATAATAATTATGTGAAGACGGATCCGGTATACACTTCGATCGAACAATAAAGATAGATTATGTTACGTCATTCGCGCGCGCGAATAAAATATTATAAACTGACATAGTGGTGATGAAAAGTAATTTTTATTGGGGTTGTCGCAGGTTATGTTATCAACAATTCATAAGGAGACGGTGTAACGAACTCCAAGGGAGTGACAATTACAATTTCTTTAAATCTAAAATTCAAAAACTGATAGAAAAATTCATCTTGAAAGTGCTCTTTTAATTTTATTATTTTTCGTCAATTGAATTATACAGTAATGAAAAAGCAACATTAATTTTGCAAGAATTAGATTTTCCAAATTTGAAAATTTGTTATACCGATTACTTCGTTCTATTGACGTTTGCTGATAAAATATTATTCTTTCTAAAAATTTTAAGAGAAAAGAAAAATAAGGGTGGGGGAAAAGGTGAAATTGCGGACATGTTTGAAGTTTGTCTTGTGATTTAAACGGTAGATGTTGAACAAGAATTATAAATAAAATGTTACCGTACCGGTAGTTATTTGTTTGGAAACAAACAGGTTGAGATTGTTTTGTTTGGTGTACCTGATTATATTTGCTGGTGTCGAAAAGACGTTCCTCTACCGATGCAGAAGCATTCCGATCTAAGTCGTGTGCGATGCTGTTTAAGTGATTTAAGTTATCTTCAAAGGTTTTTATAGTAAAAAAATATACGAGTATATTTCTTTTTTTTTGTGCATCATAATTTTATAATCCAATGATGTTGATGGAGAAGTGAAGTTGTTTTGAAAGTGTGTTTCTTTGAACTCGCTTCTCAATACCCCCACTCGTCCTTGAGGGGTGAACGCGACTGAGTATTATTATTTTCAATGTGAAGGAATAACGTAACGAAGAGATGGAAATCCCTCTCCATAGGTGAGTGAAGGGGAATTTTCATGTTTTCGCATAATTAATATTTTGGGAATAATGCCATACGGAAATTTTTTTTTTATTAAAAGAAAAAAAAATGCGGACGGTTAAGTAAATACAGTGCTGTTTTCTTCTTTGCGTTGCCAACTGAAGATCTAACTGCGTTTAATTTCGTTTAATATAGCATGGCTATATTAAATTTATGCTGTGGTGTTAAAAATAAAGAAACTTCTATTTTTTTAGCGTTTAAAAAAAAAATACTCGTGGGATTTCTACGCTCGCTTGAGAAATTTTAAACTCGATTAATGTAGAGTTTAAGCTTAGATAAATTTTTCGTTTTACTGAAAGCAACAAAAAAAAAAAAAATTGCTAAAATATTTTTCTGACTAGATTGCAGCGAAGAAAATTATACTGTACTGTATAAGAAAAAGAGATGTTAATTACTTTTAATTACAGTACAGTGTACTGTAGTAGTAGAAAAAAAGAAATAGTTATCGAAAGAAAAATACAAACTTTATGAAATTAAAAATGTATAAATCTTGATTTTGGGAATTTATGAACTCAAAATTTTAAACTCGGCTGAAAAATTAAGAAAGAAAAAAAAAAAAAAAGAATTTACCGGTAATTATTACTCCGAATTATTATTTTTTTTTTTTTAAAAAAAAATTGCAATTTATTTCAATTATTTAATCACAGTAGAAACGAAAAGTAAATACCGGTACCAAAAATTCATTTTTAAGTCGCCAAGATGATGTGAAGTCTTGAGATAAGTACAGTACCGGTACTCAAATTAAAATAAATTGCAATATTATTGTAACCGGATTTTAACGTTTTGAGAAAAGTAAAACAATTTGTTTTCTTTAGTAGGTAAATTTTAAAAAAATCTTTATTTTTTTAAAAATTGTATATTTGACAATGAAATAAATATTATGGCATTTTTAAATAACATTAATTAAATAAAATTGTACTTTCAAGAAATGCTTTAAAACGATCGAATAAATAACATTAAATAACATTGAAAATAAATAACACAAGGTAACAATAATAAATAATTTGGCGCATTCACAATTAGCCCCAAATGCAAAACAATTCACACTCGTACGAGATTAGAAATATAAATAAATAAATAAATAAAATGGAAATAAATAATGTGTTTGTGAGTTAAAAGCATAGAATGTGGAGGGAGAGAGAATGCGAGGCATTTTCCTTCCCGAATGTTTGAATAGATTGTAATCGGTGTAAAAAAAATTGTGATATCATTTTGTAACGTGATTTTTTCTCGGGCTTTCGGACGAGTAACGTGGGTTTTTCCTCGAAGTTGAACGGCACCGAACAGAGAAGTAAAGTGTGGAGGGAAGTCGATAGCGTAGTAGCGTAGCTCAACAGTCAGCTGACCGGTATTCTTTTCTCTTCAAAGTTTTCGGATGAACCGGCTTGTGCGTTGGAGGTAGTAATCAGCTGTTTAGGTCAAATCGTTTCGGAAAATCCAATGTCGGTCGTTGATCGTTTATTCTAATTTACAAAAAGAAGACGAAAGGATTTAGCTTCGGCATTTTTTTTTTTTTTATAAACGTTTTAGAGTAATCTTATATCAAAATTAATGCGCATGTCTTTTTCTTATCACTTCCTCGGAAACTTATGAGGAAAAAAAAAATGCTAGTATCTGAATCCCCAAAAAAATTTACCTGATTTTATTTATTGAGGTTGAATCACGTGTTGAAAATTTCCAAATTTCGTCATAAAAATATTTTTTATTTCGAACATGTTTGGAGTTTTAAATTTTTTTAGTAATTATTTTTAAGAAAATGAAATAAAAAAATTTAAAATTATATGCGGTACAGTAGGCTAATTTTTTTTAAAGGATTCTTTGCATTTTTTTTTTTTTGAAAAGAGAAAGTAAAACTTAATTTTGTTTACCTTATTGTTGATGATGCGAGATGCATTGCGTTATAATTTGATGTTTACTTTGGCTTAAGCTCTATAAAATTGACAAGGAAAATTGTATAACTAAAAGCACATAATTAATATATATATTTTTTTAAATATAAACTTACGATTGAGAGTCTGGGTTAGAAGGTCCAGGTTGGGAAGTAACTGGTTTTGCTAAAGGCAGCCCGCACGTGCAGCCGGTAATAACGTCTTCTACAACCAACTTGTAACGTTTATCTTCAGAAGTTTTTTCCAAAAATATAAATTTGCTTTTTATTTCATAATATAGGGTTGAATCACCGCAGTTGGATTTATTTACGATCGCTTGGTAATAAAAAGATGGTAATCGATTTGTATCTGTTATCGGTTTAAATCCCGTCAAACATTTTAAGTTGAGGTTATCGCCCAACGGGTTGGGCGTAATATCTGGGTCCATCTTGGCCATTTCATCCTTATTTTTCGGCGCAAAGGCATAAGTATCGTCGCTTTCTCGGTGCTCCCGATTTAAAATGGAAGTCGGTGTTTGATCGGGCATCGTGCTTTTAATGGTAATTGGGTTTAGATTTTTCTTATAGGCGGGGAAACGACCCGGGCTGATTTGGTTATTAAATTGGTAGTTCTTCATCGACAATCGTACTAGAGGTGACGTTGAAATGAAATCCATTGCCGAAATGAGTAAAATGAAGCCGGCGAAAAGTTGGTTAAACGTTGGACTCATGGTGATAAAAAAATGTATAATAAAAAAATAAAAACTGAATGAAATTATAAATATAAAAAAAAAATAAAAAAGTTTGGTAACTTTTTTTTGTTGTTGGCTCTGGTCGAGTTGAAATGTGAATGTGGAGTCGAAATCGGGTTCGCATTTATATATTATCCATTTTTGATGTTGGGATATCCGCGTAGCAGGGTGGGAATTTCTTTTGGTAAACATTTTTTTTTTTTTCTTAATTCTATATTTTAGTCCAGCTATTACTTTTGATATTCCTCGTTTAACGTAGTGATGCTCTGCGAAGTTTTTAAAGGAAAACACCAGATGAAACGACGTAACAGCTTCTCGTGATGTCATCGTCGACGCTTGATTTTCATTCGCGCTTTCTATTCGATTACCTCGCGCTTGTAAAAAACTAATAGACGGATTTTCACCCGATAAATGGCTCACACTCTTGGCTTCATTGAATGGAGATTCGAGTTATCGCACCAGCACGTGGTTTTCTAACCTTGTTAACGCACATCCGATGTGTCAGTCTCGTTTTACTAATTTTACTTCCTCGTTGTTTTTTCTTTTTAAAAATTGCGCGCTTAATTTCAATTTTTCTTCTTCAAATTAATAATACAGTAATTTTAATGATTTGTTTATCTGAATTACTTTTTTTTTTTTTTTTAAAAAAATAATAATTTCCCCGTTTTTAATTTTTTAATTGTGAAAATAAAGATGGAGGAAATTAATGATATCGGACGATAAAATTATATTGCAGAATCATTAGAGACCTTTGCACGTTTGCACCTTTGCACGTAACATGCAAAGTGACGTCATAGCATAACTTGCGTTTAGCTATGGATCCCATGCCGGCACTGTGACCTTTTCACAAGTTATGACGGCAGAGCATAACTTGTGACAAGGTGCCGACATAGGATCCTTAGCTAAACGCAAGTTATGCTATGACGTTACTTTGCATGTTAACGTAGTTAACGACTTAACGTCGCTTACGTGACATTAAGCGCAAGGTCTCTAATATTGTAGTTTCTGACGGAAATATTGACCAATTTTTTTAATTTCTGTTTTGTTATATTTTTTAACCTTTTCAATAATAATAATAATAAAAAAATGCGGTAGTAATATTTGATAAATATTAAGTAAAATCCAAAATTGCTAAAGTGAAATTGAGGATTTTGTTGTAACACATTTCTTTTTAAAGATTTTTTAAGGCTCCCCCCCCCCCCTCCCCCCCCCCCCTAATTTGTTTGTTTTCGGCAGGGCCGTGCTAAGGG